>JACXGI010016104.1:0-16326 GCA_016801175.1 Esox masquinongy | reverse complement strand
CACCCTAAACCCTTACCATAACACACTCTAACCCACCCTACTCCACCATTACCATAACACACCCTAACCCACCCTTACTATAACATCCTATTCCACCAGTACAATAACACACACCAACCGACCCTATTACACCATAACAATAACACAACCTAACCCACCTGATTCCACCATTACTATAACACACCCAATTCCACCATTACAATAACACACCCTAACTCACCCTAAACCCTTACCATAAAACGCCCCAACCCACCCTATTTCACCATTACAATAACACAACCTAACACACCTGATTCCACCATTACTATAACACACCTGATTCCACCATTACCATAACACACTCTAACCCACCCTAAAACCTTACCATAACAAACACTAACCCACCCTATTCCACAATTACCATAACACACCCTATTCCACCATTACCATAACACACCCTAACCAACCTTATTCCACCATCACTATAACCCACCCTATTTCACCATTACCATAACACACCCTATTCCACCATTACCATAACACACCCTATTTCACCATTACCATAAGACACCCTATTCCACAATTCCCATAACACACCAAAACCCAACTTATTCCACCATTACCATAACACACCCTAATCCACCCTGTTCCACCATTACCATAACACACCCTATTCCACCTTTACCATAACACAACCTAACCCACAATTACCATAACACACCCTAACCCACCATATTCCACAATTACTAACCCACCCTATTTCACTATCACCGTAAGACACCCTATTCTAACATTACCATAACACACCCTAACCCACCTTATTCCACCATTACCATAACACACCCTAACCCACCTTATTCCACCATTACCATAACACACCCTAACCCACCTTATTCCACCATTACCATAACACATCCAATTTCACCATTACTATAAGACACCCTAACCCACCAAGGGCTTGGACCCAAAAACAAACCCAGTGTTTCCATGACACTGTAGGGCTGTGGTCTTCCTGCTACACCCAACCTCTATTAGCTAGGCCACAACACCATCATTAGTCAGATCCTGGAGTAAAAGTGGAGAGAAAAAGCTAGTGAATAAGACAGTGGAGTGTCTTTGCACTGTGATAATGCGAATCATCAGTATTCTTGTCCTTCTTTGTGTTCTGGAAGTGGTCCTGAGCCCCCCAGGAAGCCTCCACTCTTTTCCTGTCTCAACGATCACTGAAGGAGACGGAGCCTGAGTTTACTTCATGTGGAAACCTATTCTTGACATACGTCCCTGCACAGTAGAACACAATCCACACTATAAAAACGTCTTTATTAATGGGTCATTTGCATTGATAACTATTTGTACATCGTTACAACAACATACATAGCTAATATTGTAACATCTGAATTGCCTTTATGCGTTTGAATTTTGTGTGTGTATTGTATATTTAGAAAAAAAAAATAATCTCCAATTTCACCTGTTTTACTTTCTCATTTTCCACTTGCTTTGATAACAAACAACTGTTTCCTAATGCCCATAAAACCCTTAAAATTGAAGTGAAATGGAATTGTGAAAAAGAGAGTAGAGAGAATGAAAAAGCAAGAGAGTGAAGAAAGGACAGAAGAGAAGCAAGAGTAGGAGAGAGAGGAGGGAGAGTAGGAGAAAGAAGAGAATGAAAGAGAGGGAGAGAGCAGGCAGGGGAAATACACTGCTGCTATCAGCTCCACCAGGCCAGGAAGTGACACACACACAGAGCAGGAAGAGGAAACTGGACCGATATAGAGGTGGCTCTGTTTCCATCCTGACAACACACTAAGCCCATCAGGAGGTATCAGTCTTACCGGAGATTGCTGCTTGGTCAGCCCAAAGCTACCTGGGCAAACAGCTCTACAGGGCTCTTCTCCCAGTGGCAGGAGAAAGTCTACATGGATGCACCATTGTCAAGCTGAAATTGCCCACAATGCTTTGCTATGGCAGATATACTTGAGAATGACAAGCAGGTTAACTTGACTTTGATCAGGTGTTTACTTATCCATCACATCCCAGCCTGTACTGAACTAAGCAAGTGGAGTGCAGGGGACCTGCTCTCATCGGACTTGAGCCCTTTGGGACCCATAATGAGGCTTCAGTCATTAAATATCCATTTGCTTATCCATGAACTGCTGCAGCAGGCCGGTTCAGAGGCTCTTATCGTTTCAACACCATCCACTAGATTAATCAGGGGTTTTACCTGCAGCAGAGGGGAGGTTGTAGAGTGCAGTCAGCAGCATGCTGATTGGCTCAATACAGGACCAAGGTGAAGCGTGTCTGACGGTCAGTTGCGTAATACTGGAGCATCAACTGTTGGTGCATTTCCTTTAGTTGCCACAGGGGCGTTGAAGAGCTAACAGACGGTATCTTTCAAACGGCATCAGCATTCTTCACCACTTTACTGCAGTGCCCAGAATCACAGACAAACCTTAAAGTTTTGATTTACAACACATTTACAACTACTTCAGCATTCCACTATTACAGAGGACACTCCTGAAGGAGCAAGGAACATCAGCAATGTAGTCTACTCAGAAAAGCTTGATTTTGGAATATGTGGAAAGCTATTCAAACAACATAACCAGTCAGAGTTGGTGGTATCTGATCAACAAGAGACAATGTCATTCAACCATAAGAACACTGAAATGGATTGTCTGGCGTTGGTATGCTCCGTGTGTCACTTGTTTTTACATCTACCATACAGGGAATACTGTTGCCCTGTTTTCTATGAGTTTTGCATAAACAAATAGTAAAATAAATATCATCCAGTTGTCACAGTAACATAGTCTGACCGGGATTAGGGTGTGAGTCATGCTTTGGTTGAAACATAAGTAAACATTATAGTTCAACATCCTGTATTATTGAGATCTCCTCCCTTAACCCAAAAGTCAGGATAACTTCCAAAAAAAAAAAATCAAACTTCAACACACCGAACTCTTCACAAAATAAACATTAGAGGGGCGCATTATTATCAAATAACGAATCAACGCGTCACTTGTCGAGTAGACTTCATTAGTGTATGGAATACAATTATTCTTAGAAAGTAGACAATTAGCTCTAAAGTTCACAAACGAACAGTCTTGTTCCACGCAACCAGCTATCAAGCGTAGCTGCTGTGTGTGTGTGTGTGTGTGTGTGTGTGTGTGAAGGGAGTGACCTACCTTCGGAGAGTTCCAGCTCAAGCTCCGCCAGCTTCTCTCGAACATCCGCGGGGAGTGTCATTGCGATGGCCGGTGTCGGCTCCAACATCATCATTAGTAATCCAGTAGAATTCCTCTCAGCCATTATGTTCAAGTCCAAAACTCCCGTCAAAGGACAGAGCACTGTCCAATCTCCTGAGTCCTGTGTCTGCTTCACCAGTGAAACAGGCAGGTGGTGGCTGGTGATTGTTAGCTGCTAGTTAGCTACAGTGCTGCAGACAGATGTGGAAAAAGCCCTGCCTTGCGCTGGCAGAGACTGTCATTAGCTCGTTAGCTAATAGCTAGTTAGCCCTGCTAACCACATTCCTGAATAAGCGCTGTTTAAATCCAGATCCACTCACGAATTCGGTTGATCCAAAGAGAGGTTGGTTTCCTATTCACGTTCCAGTATGTGTCGAGCGGCTTGGAATGATAACTCATTCAACTCTGTTACACACACAGCGCCGCCGCCATTGCATCATAGCAACAGCAGCCCGAAGATGAAGCGCGTTCACGTTCACACCGTCTAGCGCGTGATGCATGCATGCTCACCTATAACATACCGGTCATTTTCCGTAATGCCTATGCATTACTTCTCTAGCTACACATTCCTCGTCTTTTATCACATGGCGTTATATTACACATGAAACCACGGAGGTTCGACTTTTCTGTAAAAACAAAATGTTTCACAGTGCAGTACCTCTTGACAAAACCTCTGGAAAGTCTGACTGGCAGACCTGACTAAACCTGGATGTCCATCTAGCGGAGGGTTACAGTAACGCTGGGATTTCAAATTTAGCTTCCTTGAGACGTGGAAAGCCTACTACTGTCCTCTTTCAATTTGTTGGCGTTGAGCTGCCGTGCCAAATTGTGGCCTCTGCTCATAGGCCATGAAAATAGCTAAGTTGTATTACCACATATTAGGTTGGGCTACAGTACATTAACAATGTCGATGTAATGTCATTTATATTACATATTTAATTAAGTTATTTAGCAGAAACTATTATCGAAAAAAATTGACAGTAGCGAATGCATTCATGTTTCTTTAATCAAAAAGCATATAAAATTATTCTCAATAGAAAAAATAAAGACAGATATTGCTTGAATAAATACATAGTAAAAAAAATACTGATGTGTTTTAGTGCACCACTAGGTACTTCATGCAGGTAAGATGTGTCAAAGCTGTCACTAGAGGGTAGAATGTACTGGACGTTGTTATATTTTTCAGAGATTGTCAGTGTATAAGGTACACTGACAATCTTTTCAGAGATTGTCAGTGTATAAGGTAGTGAATGTTGTGTCCTTGCTCCTATCCGAAGTAGAGGCTCTTCCTGAGTGTGTGTCTCAAATTAATGTTGTATCTGGCTCCTGGGTTTCTTCTGTTGTGGTCGAATATCACACCATTGATCTCTGTATGGATATCTACCAGAGAGGTTCTTCTGCAAAGAAAAATAAAAGCTTTTTAGTTTAAATATTGTACCATTGAACAATAATAGCCATAGAAAGAGAAGGTTGATACTATACAGCTAGAGTGACAGGCCTGACCACTACTGTTCATTATCTCTCTCCGAAAGATCTCTGGCTGAATCTGTTCAATATCTCTGGCTTAATCTGTTCAATATCTCTGGCTTAATCTGTACAAAATCTCTGTCTGAAACATCTCTGACCGAATATGTTCAATATATCTGACCGAAACATCTCTTAAATATATACAGTGTATGTCTGGAACATTGCGTGCTTCATCCGCTCCACCGCTGTCCTGTACCTGCTCTGGCCTCTAAGAGCTGCCTCCCTTAAGGCCTGCAGATACACCGACCGATGCCCTCTCTGCTCCAGCTGATTCACATCTGTCCAACAATGGCTCCAGAAGACATCTGCGTCTGCAGGGACTGACTCCACACTGGGACAGCCCTCACCCCCGTCAGACTCCACACTGGGACAGCCCTCACCCCCGTCAGACTCCACACTGGGACAGCCCTCACCCCCGTCAGACTCCACACTGGGACAGCCCTCACCCCCGTCATCATCCTCTCTGTGGACCGGGTGTCCCATGGGTATTGAGGAGCAGCCCGGGGGTTCTGAGACCAGGTAGGTCTGGATGAAGAATAGTTTGGGTTTCCCAAACAGACTGGGGCAGCAGGCGGGGGTGAAGAATTGCCGAATAGAGTCCAAAAACAGACCCCGCCTATCAAAATAAAGGTTAAATTACCCAGATGACACATGACACCCACACATCCTAGCCTCTCTCCACTGGCTCTCGTCAAATTCAGAATCAACTTCAAACCCCCGAGGGCCTCTGGTCCCAATCTGAGGGATCCTGAGTCCCAAACCTTCTTCACTGAGCTGAAAAAACACGTTAACAGCCTGGCGTTTAGTGTGATCTACTCTTTGGTTTTGCCAGTGCTCTGCTCTACCTGTGGGAGTCTGTAGCCAGCAGGTCAGTGGCGGTAGCACGGCTGATGAGGCAGCAGGCAAAGGAATCAGCCTCCTGGTTCTCCCTCTGTTGGACAGCTTGCCGGAGGAGAGACAGGGTGTCCTCCAGACCTGGCCATTTAACCAGGGTCACCTTGAAGTGGAGCCGATTGAAAGTTTCACTCATCATGTCTGGAGGGAGAAAGGAAGATAAATTCTTGTCCTGACACACATCAGCACTTCTGTGTTGTAGCGGACCTCTTGGAGTCCAGTGAGTAATGTGGCATGCTGTCGATATATAAATGACCAGCCCAGGCAGTGACAGCAGAATGAGTCTGTCTACACAGCAGCTCTCACCTCCATCACTGCCAACACAGTCTATAATCAGACACTGGCCTCGGAGGTTAGACCCAAGCCAGTACACATCCATGGGGCTCTGACGGACTGCCCATCTTCTTTCTGCGTCCTTTGTGTGGGCATTCTCTTGAGCTGGAATAACAAAACACAAAACTACATTTAATCACAGATTCATTTATATTGTATACTGGCTAGCCCTGACAAACAATTGTTCATTAAAGGAGAACTGAGATGGACTCACGGTTCTGTTTGGACTGGTATGATACTGGAGTGGCAATAGTCCTGGGCTGGGACTGAGGCACAGAATGTACTGTTAAAAACATCTTTACAGAAAGTACTGTAAGAAAAATATCTTTACAGACAGTACCGTTAGAATTTTTTTTTTATAGAAAGTACTGAAAGAAAAACGTATTCACAGAAAAGTACTGTTAGAAAAACATCTTTACACAAAGTACTGTTAAACAAGAAACCAGGCAACCCTAGTTCAGCCGGCCCGCAATAAGAAGCGATGATCATTATTGCCCACCCTGGACTCGAACCAGGGTCTCTCACGTAAGAGGCTGTGTCTTTAACCACCACGCCACAGAGCTATACATCTCCTGAGAGTTGGTATAGCATTTCAACATTAGATCATCTTGTCATGCATTAACATCACGCCAAGTTTGAATATGTCGCTAGACACCATTAAGCATTGTGTTAAACTGACTAAAGTTTCTTATTTCGTTTACCTCCACCACAAATAGCATCTATGAACTATGGCTTTTGCCACTGGCCGTTTTAACAGCTTATTAGCCATTCGTGAATGACATTCATACAATAACTATCAATATAGGTGACAATAACTGACTTTTTCATCAAGTGAAAAGACGAGAGAATCGTGTAGCCAGCGAAGTGTTTGTCTATCCTGAACAAATCCTCATTTCCACCAGAACAGTTTCCACCTATAACGTAGCTACTGAAGGTTATAGCCAGCAAAGTTTTTGTCTGTCCTGAACTCAGGCATAATGTGTTTTGACTGCGACGGGAGTCGAACGTGGGACCTGATTTTCCGTAGTCTGTGTCTCTAACCACTATGCTATTTAACAGGGGGTAGTCAGTCATCCAGTCAGGCACTCACTCACTCAATCAATCAATCAGTAAGAAACATTCGCTCTTCTAGGCCGGCTCCGGCAAAAACTTCTTTACAGAAAGTACTATTAAAAAACATCTTTACAGAAAGTACTGTTAGAAAAACATTTTTACAGAAAGTTGTGAAAGAACAGGGATGGTGAACAGTTTCCATGTCGTGACGAAGAGGAGGATGTAATGATGTACTCACCAGAGGACTGATAAATTGTTTCTGGCCCACTGGTCTTTGCTGGACTTGGACCATAGAAACCACTAAAAAAGTACAAGTGGTAAACATTTATACAGATGGAGATGAGGAAAACCTTTAGTACACAGATGATGTTCAGATTGAGTACAGAGGATGTATTATTTATCAAGCAACTCAAAACTGATTTCACACTTCCAAAACACCTGTCCCGTGTCACAGACACGTTTGACATCTATTTGAGGCAAAAGCCCACCAACAACGCGTTTTCTAGACACAGTCTGAGGGTCACCTACCATGTCTTCGAAAGCTGTGTAACAAGATATTTATACTCTCTATGGCAAGTCTGAGAAGTTTGGTTTGAGGCTGCTATAAGTCTGCTATAAGTCTGAGAAGTTTGGTTTGAGGCTGCTATAAGTCTGCTATAAGTCTGAGAAGTTTGGTTTGAGGCTGCTATAAGTCTGAGAAGTTTGGTTTGAGGCTGTTGTAAGTCTGAAAGGTTTGGTTTGAGGCTGCTATAAGTCTGAGATGTTTGGTTTGAGGCCACTATACGTCTGAGAGGTTTGATTTGAGGCTGCTGTAAGTCTGAAAGGTTTGGTTTGAGGCTGCTATAAGTCTGAGAGGTTTGGTTTGAGGCTGCTATAAGTCTGAAAGGTTTGGTTTGAGGCTGCTATAAGTCTGAGAGGTTTGATTTGAGGCTGCTGTAAGTCTGAAAGGTTTGGTTTGAGGCTTACGTAGCGTTTATTTTCTCCAGTAGACATTGGCAACAAAGGACACAAAGATGGCAGCACCAGCTCTCCTTGGTAAAGTTCATGATACTCCTACCAAAGCCATGCACACAGCTCCCATTCATTTCAAATAGATATGTAGCATCGACAAGCAATTTTTGCAGCAGAAGGCTGAGGTGCACGATTCAAGCTTGGGAAGCACTTCACTATTTCGACAACATCATTATTACCCTCGCCTGTAACCAATTACCAGGGTTGCTGTTATGTTTTGGTGGAATCTCTTGCCTGTTGGAAAACCAAAGTTCGATCCCAAATTATTCTCTGTTGGACAACCAAAGTTAATAGCAAACATCTAAATACATGTTCTGTTATAAACGCAACTATTCTGGATAATTTCAAAACAGATTTAATAATATTTCACCTCTGAATAAAGTCATTAAACATTAATGGATTATGCACATTATTGCAAAGAGATTTCAAATTGCAATGAGCCTAATGTTTTCTTTTTTGAGGAGGTGTCTTTATCAGTGTACAATACTACAGCTGTTATTTTGTTCTTCATTGTTCACTGCAATGGATCTAACCAGTATTGAAGTCTGTACATATAGGCTGTTGAATAAGCCTAGCCTGAAAATGTGGAGGCCCTTGCAATACAAAATAATTTCTAGATTTTTAAGAGATTCTTGATTAATGAACTAAATGCAAATATTGTTTCTGATTATGGTATATGATTACTTGAGATAATGGGATTGGTCACTCTTGCTGTATAATGATTGATAATGTTATATGCTGGTGACTGACACTGACTATGCAACACCTGACTATGTAACCCATTAAGTTACCAACACGGGAATATTGAATCAAAGGACTTACTCTTAAAGTAACTAAGTAACATGACACCTTACTTTCTACAGCAAGTAACTAAGTAAAGTAACTAGCTTCTTTATGGGAACTGTGACTACTAACTGTAATTAGTTACTTTCAAACACAGATATAAAACATTTTATATTCTTGGTACCACCACACTGACAGTAACAAACACAGATATAGAACATCTTATATTCTGGGTACCACCACGCTGACAGTAACAAACACAGATATAGAACATCTTATATTCTTGGTACCACCACTCTGACAGTAACAAACACAGATATAGAACATCTTATATTCTGGGTACCACCACGCTGACAGTAACAAACACAGATATAGAACATCTTATATTCTGGGTACCACCACGCTGACAGCAGGGGCGAAAATCTGATATCATGTTTGGAGGGGACAATTACATAAAATTTTCTCAAGAGCAATTTTTGAGGGGGACACCAAAAGTAGTGTTGTAATACTGTTTTAGTTAGCACCATAGGTTTGCTTGCTACTGTAGCCCTGCAAATTGAGTTTTTGTGTGTGAACCCTACCAACATAAAACAAATTTACTGGATTAGCCTCACATTAGTTACGTGCGCTGAGTGCTTTTCAGACGGTAGACACGAACACTGTCACCTTGACAGCTAAGGAACACTACATACACTGCATTGCAAGCTTCTCTCATTGACTCGAATTCAAACAGCTGCAAAAGTTGGTGGATGTTACTGTAGCTTGCTAGCAAACATCAGCTAACTGCTAGCTAACATAACGAGTGACCTGTATTTCAATGTAGAGAAAATGAAGGCTGGTGACGGTTAAAAATGTTTGTTTTGTATTGAGTGGTAGAAGTAAAGAAATGTGTAACATATCCTTTGTTGTTTGAAATACTTACTGAAAGTCAACCACCAACAACAGACTATCAGATTCCCACACACGCACCGTACCTGCACGATGTGCCACTGTTGAGTGCTGGGGATCAAACCACTGTGAGGCAAAACGGCGGGGGTGTTGCAATGTTTTGAAACTTAAAGTGTCTATTAAGTGTCTATATTCAGCACAAGTGCTTTCATTGCGTCTTATTACTATTATTGAAATTACATAGTTATGTTTACATTTATAAATTGGGGGGGGGGGGGGCAAATCATAGTTTTCCCCAGGTTAGGGAAAACCCCCCCGGGATTTCCGCCTATGGCTGACAGTAACAAACACAGATATAGAACATCTTATAGTCTGGGTACTACCACACAAGACAAAAAGCTACAGGGCAGACAGACATTGGATAATTTTGAAAGTGATGTTGGGATCACCCAGCATCATTCCCACCTGGTGTTTGGTTCTGGTAACCCCTGACCTTCTTGGCCAGGTCCACCCTGCTGATGTCTCTCAGATATTGTTCTATCAGCCCCACCCTCTCAGAAGAAACTTGGTCACACTTCTCCAGTTCAACTACCACATCCAGGAAACTCTGTCACACATAGAAAGGAAATGCGATGCCTCAGTAACATTTCAAAACAAATAACAAAATCTGGAAACATTCCACAACAATAAGAAAACATAGAAAAATTCAACTGACGATGCAGGTTAGAACTTTGTGCCAGTTATCAACAGGTTGCTTGTTTGAATCCCAAGTCAAGAAGATGAAAACATTGTTGTGTCCTCCAGTTGCTTTGGATAGGAGTGTCTATAAAATGTAAACAATGTCAACACTTATCAAGAATGCTGGCGATTTGGATCAGGATGTTAAGCAGCATTCCACTCACTCAGTCTGAGTCACATATGGCTGCTAGTACAAGCAGTTCCTTCAGAAACGTATGACTGAGCATTCATAAGGTGGGTCATCTTGTTCACGCTGCTGTCCAAATTACTGATTGTATTCATCCACTCACACATTACTTACTATTTTTTCTAGACTGTATTAGCAAACTAAATACTAGAGGTTAATTTAAACCTAGCTGTGTGCCTCTCTAAACATTTGGTTCAGTTTTGGTAGGCAAACTCTAGAACAATTGAAGACCTAACCCAGGCCAATTAGAGTTCTCATCGGGCTGACCTAAGCCAGGATAAGTGAAGACTTATCCTAGGCCAAGTTCATATCACAGGAATGTAATGAGCCTCAATAATAATAAAATATTTTTTTCCCCAATGTCAGGTAAACCATTCCTACTGTTTAAATGACCCACCATTGACAGCCTGGGTTGCTGTGGAGAAGGTTGGATTGGTGCGATTTTCTCCTGTATTAACTTTGTTATTAACTTCGCTAACGCCAATATGTTTATCAAGAGAGGTTTAGCTAGCCTCACTGACGTTAGCTAGGCCATTGAAGTCGGTTGCTATGGTGCGAGCAAAAACAGATCATTTCATTCATTACAATGATTGCATGTAGATACGATTGCAAATAGCACATCCAATGGAACTGCAACTACCTGGCATTTTGAAGTATAACTAGTAAAAGTTGTTGAGTTATCGATTGAGGGCAATGGAAGGAGACATTGTTTTGCCCGCCAAGTGGGCGTTCCCATATGCTGTGACATCACCTGAAACCTGTCAACATGTCTAAACAGTTCCCCTGTTTTTTTTTACACTTTGCCATGATGCAAAAATTATTGATGTAATTGGCATAGTTTGAGCAGATTAGCCTATTAGGCAGAAGCAATTCTGCAATACTTACCTTTACACCACACACACAATTGCCAGGGCCCATAAACATGGTGTGCTATGTTCCAAAATAATAAGAATATAGGGCGCTGTTTGGGGGCATAGACGGAGCCTCTTACCTTGACACTGGCCAGCCGCTCTTTGGGTAAAGACGCACTCAGCAGGAACTTTAGAGATTCCAGGTCCTCTGTCCCCATGTCCTCACTCACATCAGACATCAATACTCTGCCAGAAGGAGCGAGACAACATTCAGAGATAGGGCATCTATGAGATTTCCTAATGAAGACCATAATATTAAGAGACAGGAAATATAAGGGATATCTACTAATAACAACCACAATGTCTGGTTGAACATTGAATCTAGGGGATATCTATTAATAAAGACCATTACATATGTTTGGGACTAATTTGTTGTGTCATTTCCCTGAAAAAAAGAATAGCATCAATCGTTAATAAGAGAGGCTTTTAGAGTCTTAAATGTTGCTCCATTTATTGTTTTAATGTTTGTATATAATTATGTACAAACGCTGCTCTTCATCCAGGAACAACCCACAGGTCTCTCAAGACAATTTGATATGTTGTCTTTGTACTATTTTCAATTAAACATAGGGATGAATGATTTGCACATCAGTGTATTCTGATTTTATTTGCATTTTACGCAGCGTCACAACTTTTTTGGAAACAGGGTTGTATACACTACATTGGGCCAGGCTGTTTAAGGTCTTTACACAGGTAACAGGACATTTCATGGAGAGAAACTCACCTGTACTTTGACACAGCTCGGCTCTGTCCCAGAATTTCCCCCACTTCCTGTTCACTAATGCGAAACACCTTTCTCAGGAGATCAAAGCGTCTCACTGTGTACAGGAGTTCCACCAGATAGAGGCTCTCCACCTGCTGTCTGTCCAGCCAGGTCATCAACACCTCTCTCACATCGGCCACACAGCCGCCTGTTCCCGTGGCTCCACATAAGTAGAGCAGCTTCGTGCACTCTCCTGAGCTCAGCTCTTCACAGATCCTACTAATCTTCTGATAAAACGTGTCCATCAAGATCTCTGAAAAGGAAACGTGTCTAAACAAATGAGATGTATAGTTAATTTAAAATTAAAAAAACAAATATGATGTGCGGACAAATGACTTTATCATATTTTAGACATTTACGTTATTACTAATATGAACCTGCATGTGGCCGAGAGGGCAAAAGTAACATAACAGCGCATAATAAAGACGATACGAAAATTAAAGAGACAAGGCATGAGACCTCCAACCGGAAACACGTTTTACTTGAATTACACAAAACACGAAAAACCCATTATTAATAAACAATACAGCAAAGACAGTTCTATCGCAAATATGATCTTACCTCGGTGAGTAGCAAGCAAAGTGGAGTATGTTCCCTGAATAGTCGACGTAATAAATTAGATCATAAAAATAATCATAATGACGCAATCAGTTTGGAGTTTTACCAAAGACCGAAAAGGGGAAGAAATGACAAATATGTTATGCAAACATCCACGCCGGAATATCTGGAGGTATGAGTTGTTCTTCTGTGGAAGTCGTCAATGATTCAAAAAGATACATCCAATAGTGAAAGTGAAAGCTACCCGCTCATGCTAAACAAATATAATTTAAAACAGGCGATCTTGACTGCGGTGAAGTTAGTTTTAAATTGGACATTCGACAGACATTCGGCTCTTCAAATCTCAATAGCTCTTTAACGAAGCATTCATGTAATCCAATATTGGTCTCATTGTGATTACAAAAGTGTATACGATGTTGGACAGCCCTTATTTACCTATATTTTAACCAAGCATGAAGTTAACGAGCCACGGAGAACTAACCTGTGTATCGGAGCCGAAACGGAAAAGGAAGCGATCTCAGGGCCGGTGCTGGTTGTGGGAGCGTTCAAATTGTATACAAATGCAGCCATCTTCTTTAAACGTAAAGTTTCAATAGCTCTTACAAAAAGTATACAATAACTATGAAAGGTATATATTCTTGATCAGGGGAGGGTGGGGACCATTGCACACCCTTTATTTTTTCAAAATCTGAAGTTTCAAAATTTGACTGAACTTATTCATTTCAATACCTCCAACAGTGGAAATGCCATGATTATAAAACATAAATATTCTTGATCAGGGGAGGGCAAGGAACAATGCACACCCTTTACTTTTTCAAAATCTAAAGTTTCAAAATTTGATGGAACTTCTTCATTTCAATAGCTCCTACAACAGTCATGGCATATCTATTGTTGGAGCTATTGAAATGAAGAAGTTCCATCAAATTTTGAAACTTCAGATTTTGAAAAAATAAAGGGTGTGCATTGTTCCTCGCCCTCCCCTGATCAAGAATATATACTTTTTATTTTCATTGTATACTTTTTTTTAGTGCTATTGAAACTTGAATTTAGAAGAAGGCTGCATTTCCATACAATTTGAACGCGCCCACCACTAGCATCAACACGGAGATCGCTTCCCTCTGGGTTTCGGCTCCAGTACCCAGCGCTTAGTTCTCAGTGGCTAGTTAATTTTATGCTTGGTTAATATATGGGTAAATAAGGACTGTGCAACATCGTATACACTTTTGTAATCACAATGAGACCAATATTGGATCGCTTGAATGCTTCGTTAAAGAGCTATTGAGATTTGAATAGCCGAATGTCTGTCGAATGTCCAACGTCCAGTCTAAAACTAACTTCACCGCAGTGCGATCTTGTGTATTAAATGCCTAATGTGATTATTCTGACCATGCTATATGGTCAGTTCGGAAAACTTCAGGAGCTCCGACTTCGAGAGAGATAGTACTATTTTTAGCTAGGCTACATCACGGTGCTACAAAGAACGAACGCCTCTGGTTTAGTGGGATCCTCAGAGGCGCTTTTAGCTATACGCGACATGGGCAGCGGCACGAGGCGCCAGCACAAAAAAAAAGTAATGGTGACATTTGCGTGATAGGGTTTCTATCGCTCGTTTGCACGTCTTGTAAATGATATCATGTCACCGTGTGGGACTGTGGTTCAATTAAACCTTGCCGGAGTAGGCGCCCTGGCTCTATGTAGTACAGCATCCATATTAGGAACATTATCCTTCCTCCCCTGGAACTCGTCCTTCCTCCTCCTCAGTCATCACCCCTCCCCTAGCCAAACGTCACCCCTCCCCTAGTCAATCGTTAGCCCTCAGTTAGTCTAGGTCCTAAACTCAGTAAAAGGGGAATATCCAATGCTGCAGGGCAGGCTAAATTACAGTAGAAGACGTCTATGTTAAGCTGACAGTTTGTATCTCTTGTACAGCCTCCATATTAGGAACATTATCATTCCTTCAAAGAAACTCCATTCTTCCTCCTCCTCACTCATCACCCCTCCCCAAGTCAAACGTCACCCCTCCCTTGGTCAAATATCCACTCTCCTCTTGTCAAACATCATCCGTTTAAGCTTCAGTCCTCCCCTGGTCAATTATCAGCCCTCCCCTTGTCAATCGTCAGCCCTCCCTTGGTCAACCGTCAGCCCTCCCTTGGTCAATCATCAGCCCTCCCCTGGTGATTCATCAGCCCTCCCCTTGTCAATCGTCAGTCCTCCCCTTGTCAATCGTCAGCCCTCCCCTTGTCAATCGTTAGTCCTTGTCAATCGTCAGCCCTCCCCTTGTCAATCGTCAGTCCTCCCCTTGTCAATCGTCAGCCCTCCCCTTGTCAATCATCAGTCCTCCCCTGGTCAATCGTCAGCCCTCCCCCTGTCAGTCATCTGCCCTCCTCTAGTCAATCGTCAGCCCTCCCCTTGTCAATCATCTGCCGTCCTCTAGTCAATCCTCTAGTCAATCGTCAGTCACTCGTCATTCCTCCCCTGGTCAATCGTCAGCCTGCAAAGATCTGAAGCCCTGTGTGGAACTGGTTTGACACCCCTGTTCTATAGATGACATGTACCTCTAAAACCACTTGCATTTTGTTCACTGATCTTCCTTGTCAAGAGTACGCCCCTTAGATTTTCTATTTTCGATTACAGTGAATTTACAGGAATTTATCGTTCTAAACAACAATTTTTAATAGCTCCCTATCCATATGAGTTATGGATTTCCAGAGCTGTACTTGGTGGGTTTTATGAAGATGACCAATGCATATTTATCTAATATATGTTGACATCGAATACGCAAAATCTACACTAGTTCTGCCCGTCGCAGGAGGTTGAGTTTGTAGATAACTGGCCCTCTTTTTGGGACTATAGGGCCAGGCCTGATCTGCTGATAAGCGGTGGACTCCATCCTAGCTGGAGTGGTGCTCTTCTTTTATCTAGGAACATTGACAGGAGTCTCACTCCTATAGCCTCACCATGAGATAGGGTGCAGGACAGGCCGCAGGCTGTTAGCCAGCCTGCTAGCATAGTGGAGTCTGTCGATAGCATAACCAGAGCAGTTAGCATTGTTTTGCCTATTGCGACTTTGACTCGTTCCAGGCCGAGAAAACTTAAACAAGGTAGTGCAAACATTAGGAACCTTAAAATAAAGCCTTCCTTCACCTCGGTCATCAATAGAAATGACTGTATCACCTCGCATCTCAAAATGTGACTCCTAAATGTTAGATTCCTTGCTCCAAAGGCAGTTGCAGTAAATGAATTAATCTCTGATCATAAACTAGAAACTAGATGTTATTGGCTTGTGTGAAACGTGGCTAAAGCCTGATGAATTCACTGCCCTAAATGAGGCCTCTCCTCCTGGCTATACTAGTGATCATATCCCCCGTGCATCCCGAAAAGGAGGGGGTGTTGCTAATATTTATGACAGTAAATATAAATTTACTCTCAAACACATCACTGGTTTTCATTCTTTTGAAGTTT
>JACXGI010016103.1:0-16389 GCA_016801175.1 Esox masquinongy | reverse complement strand
GTGTGTGTGTGTGTGTGTGTGTGTGTGTGTGTGTGTGTGTGTGTGTGTGTGTGTGTGTCCATATTAAAACCTCTATAAGCCATTATTCATAACCTGTACATATGCTGTTCTACGGCCAAGAGAAGGCAATAATCACACACACAGAGTGGTTTAACACATTATTTTACGTTTGAGTCACAAAACCGCAAGTTGGAAAGAAAGCAAAAAGCGGCCTCCACTATTCCTGCACCATTTTAACACAAACCTCCTATTCTTACAACCTATTGCAGAGACAACTTAAGTGAGCAGTTACTTAAGTTATTCAGTCCAATGTACTTACTGAAATATATTTTATGTAACATTCTGTTATGGGCTACTGTGTGTGTGTGTGTGTGTGTGTGTGTGTCTGTGTGTGTGTCTGTGTGTGTGTCTGTGTGTGTCTGTGTGTGTCTGTGTGTGTGTGCGCTGTCAGAAACACTATTTGGATTCACGCTGCTGGTGGAAGTCCCAGGCCATTCTCCTCTCATTGACAACTTGCTAAAATGTCTTGACTTCATAAAGCAAGGGACACCTGTTGTGGTTTTGTTGTCCTGGCAACTTGATTCAGCAGAACGTTACCTGGCAAAATGCTGTGGCTGATCTAACTTCATTCCAATGATGGGCCAGCTAGTTAATATTTAGCAGAGTTTAACTTCAAGTTCCATCTTCTCAGGCCCAGTGTAAATTAGAATAGAATTAAATCACAGGACATTACAGAGAATTATCTAAAAGCCATCTAAGTCTTCTTCCCATGTTAGATGTTCATTGTCTTGGAAATTTACTTATATACTACCTGTGATTCGTACTTTTAAAGAACCTTTTTGTGGATTTTCTTTGACTCTTCCTTTGTCTTCCTGATATAATTTTTGTTGGGAATTTTTCTAACCATCTTCAGGACCTCCCGGAGACAGATATATTTAACCTGAAATAATGCGAAACACATTGATTGCACCCAGGTGGACTCCATTCAGTTAATTACGCGACTTCTAAAGACAGTTGGTCGCACCACAACTCATTCAGGTGTGTCAAAGCAAAGGGTGTGAATACTTATGCAATGCATTATTTTCTGTTTTGAATTTGAAATTAACTTAGAACAATTTGTAGATTTTATTTCTCACTTTGACATTATGGACTGAATCCATAGTGTCATATTGTCAATCTTAAAAAATGTAACAATAAAATTTGGAAAATTCCAAGATGGCGAATCAGTATGAAATATGCAAAACATAAAACAGCACATGAGAAAAAATGAGAAATCAATGCCTAAAGCATGTTCTATCCTAACAGGAAGGCTGTTTTGGTTGAAACATTCAGGCTCCACACAAAAGAACTGAAAAATTGGTTTCTCAAGTCTTCACACTGTATTGCTGTCCAGGGAACTGGGGTCTGAATCTCTCCAGGGGCCTAGGTCTGATTGTAATCTCCAGATAGATCGTTTGCAGTGGCCAATTCTTCAATGAGAGAAAAAATTAAAAGGGCAAACACAAGAAATATCACAAGCTGTAATCAGATATGTAGAATAAAAGTTATTCCTTTGAACAAACACGCAGGCATGCATGCACGTATGCGCGCACACACACCAGTTACTCTCCGCTGGTCCAGTACCTCAACAAATGAGTCATAAGGCTTTTCCTCAGACAATCCCTCACTGTTTCCCTAGTCCAGTAATTGGCTTCACCCAGGCCCTACCCATGAGGCATCGTCAGAAACAATTAAAAAGTCCATCCATATCTCAGCAGCCAGGTTGCATCGCCGCGCTGTGCGACTGACTGGCTGCATACTAACTGAACATTGGCTCTCACCATCATCTGCGTGCGCTTCAAGTCCAGACTCAATCCCATATTTATTTGAATGCGGGCCAAACATGAAAGGGTCGACCGCCGACCAAACGGCCAAATGGGTTTTTGATCGTATAAATAATCCAGAGGTTTGCCTGTTAAATAAATATCTGATTTGCAAAATATTAGCTCTCCCCGAGCCCTGTTTATTGTTGCACTACCCGGGGATTAAATTGAGTAAGAAACCACCATCATTATCGTAGAATCAAAGGCGTGTGATTTCAAAGGAGGCTTGACAGAGATTGCGACCGCACTTAACAAAATAAATAGTTACTTCTGTGTGTGCGTGTGTATGTCATAGCGAATAAACCAACACCACTGGGGAATCATGCTCAGGCCAGGCAGGTAATTTCCTTTAATCAGACCATAGGCCATTTTGGAGCAATGTACCACAGGTGACCGCATTTGACCAAACCCAAAGAAAAGGTATAAAGCAAAAACAATCTTCAGCTCAAAGGTTTGTAACGAAATACAACTCCAACAAGCTAGATTGTTATCGCTTCTCTGGACCCCTCAATACATTTGGTTTTTATTTGTTGCTGGGGTGGCTGAGTGCAACGACGTTCTACCATCTAAAGGCATGTGGCCGTCATCAGAAGAGATTGAAGATTATGCCCTCTGTGGTCCACAGCTGGGAGGAGTGTGTGCCCCGGGGGGAAGGGGGGAGGGGCTGGGGGGGGCATATAACGTTCTGGGAGTTATGCCGCCCATGCTTGGAAAGCAGAACCTGATCCCGTCGTATAACTGATGGATTGAGACATTTAAAGTCTGGTAATCTGAGAAAACAAACCGAGACTAAATCCCACTAACATCAGCATAGCAGTGATATTCGAGGCAGGAGGAACGCCAACTGAGCTTCCATAGACTTTGTTTGTATCACCTGCTCCTGTTTCAATGCTTGTTTTGCATGCTGAGTCAAATAGATACATGACTTAATGTCTTTAATAAATAAATAAATGAATGTAATAAATGCACGTTTAAAATAAACAGGGATGACTGGGTTCATTTTTTGTCCTTCCGCAATGACAATAGCATAATGCCCTGTAATTGTATCTATCAGGTAAAATATGTAGCCGCTTTCGATGTTTCAGTTTTTCCATCAGGATGGTCTGCACTAGCCTGTCGCTGGCGTCAGAGTGAAAACCACATGTTCTTATCATAAACATTGAATGTTGGGCTCAAACTTGGTTTTTCCTTCTAAGCGTTACGGCAACAATCCAGTCGCCTCAAACGAGTGCAGAAGTAGGGTTATTGCTATCGCCACATGGCTTCATAATTAAGCTTGCCTATAACGGTATTGCGATTACCACGCATAGGTCTACATCCAATATCAGACCGATCTCTGCATTACTCACACTTAGTACTGTATGTTATAATTAGCTGAATGCCAATTAATTATATAATTACGAATACCTAAAACGTGCATCACTCTTCGAATAGTAAAACTTTTGAGGGTCAGTTGATATTATTTTACATTGAAACTTGACCAACAAAAATACATTAAATAGATGTTTATAGAAGGATGAATGTTGTGGTTCATGATGCTTGAATTTGACATGCCAATTTTTTTTATGCGTCCTATGTTATCCATTATTTTATATAGGTCTGGTTAAAGTAAACATGAGCCGATGAATAAATACAGTATATTAAAAAGCTAAAGTATGTAAAATAAACGTAAGGGGATGCTCGACCCTGAGAGTTATTGACATGAACACATTCAACCCCTGTGCTTCATGACTGAATTGTAAATGTAAATTTGACTCTCTTCTAGGAAATAGAAATGTAAATCGTTTGTTGTGTATGTGTGTGTTGATGTTGTGTGTGTGTGTGTGTATAAGTTGTGTGTGTTACGGTTCTCTGGTAAAATACACAATCAATCAATTACTAAAGTCTGGCTGCAGTGTTTGTATTCCAGGTCACATTTTTCTATCAGCTCATTAGCATTCAGTGGTAAATTGACTTAAAAGTGGCATTAATAAATTGTATCCCACAAACTCAGACAGTTGAAGATAACTCATCATAGTTTTAGGCATGGAATTGCCTGATTTCACTTCTCTGACCTTCCGCATGTTGATAGATGACTTAAACCCTCTACTCCAATCAAAGTGGGTCAACATTTATAAACTGGACCGGTACTTAAGATGGCAGTCTGAACTGCATCCGGTCTAGATAAAGATTCCCCTGAGTAATAGTAGCTAGGGAGAGTTCTAAGAGGGGCTGTCTGCTTTGTGATTGGATTAGAGTTGGCATGTGTTTGGCATGTGTCACCTCATATTTATACCCCAGTGAAACAAGAAGTCATGGGTGACCACATAACAGTTCTTAATGACTCAGATGAACTTAAAAACATATACAGTGCCCTCCAGAGTTATTGGCACCTTAGGTAAATATGAATGATGTGAAAAAATGTCATTGTTGTTTATAAACTTGATCTTAGACCCAAAATATCATGATTCTAACATTTCCTTGAGTGAAACTTTTCCATGCATCATGTTGATGCATTTGACACTATTGAGTTAATCATGTCCTATTTATTTCTATGAGCCTGTCTTCCCAGGTAAAGGCATGAAGTTCCCATTTATCTATTACTCCTGAGTCAGAATGAACTTGTGGATAGTGTATTTAAGTGCCTACAGAAGCATGAAGGAAGATGTTATCTAGTGTTTAATTGCTAACTAGTTTTAGCGCAAGCACCAGAATGTTCCAGTCTGTCTACCTCTATCTTCCTGGATGCAGGAACATAGGAATGCTATTCACAAGATCATCAGTCTCTGGCAAAGCAGATGAAGGACTTTTACAAAAATGAGCGATCCGGTTAAGGTGCCTCCAGCTGCCTGTTTAATGGATGACATCTCTCCACTCAGGCCCTTCCTGTGTTATGAATCACCCGCCAGCAGCCTCAGAGATCCGACTGCAGGGCAGTCCGGTTCAGATGGCAGAACCTCCAGTGAGCTGAGGGAAACTCCACAGATCAGGTTACTGCTCTTAACGTCTCCACACACGACAAAACACTGCAGCCTACAAGTGTGAGAAGGTGTGTTAGTGCGTGTGGGTGTGCGTTTTAATGTGGAGGAGCCGAGGGCCAAATTATAAATAGTGAATAACATGGTGAATAACCCAATGAATATTTGGTGAATTACCCAGTGAATAGCTGGCGAATAACCCAGTGAATAGCTGGTGAATAACCCAGTGAATAGCTGGTGAATAACCCAGTGGGGAATCCAATGAATATCTGGTGAATATCCCAGGGAATAGGTGATAAATAACCCAGAGAGGAATCCAATGAGGAACCCAGTAAATATCAGGTGAATAACCCAGTGGGGAACCCAGTGAATATTTGGTAAATAATCCAGTGAGGAACCCAGTGAATATCAGTTGAATAATCCAGTGAGGAACCCAGTGAATATCAGTTGAATAATCTAGCGAGGAACCCAGTGAATATCTGCTGAATAACCCAATAAATAACCCAGTGAATATTCTAATGAATAACACAAGTAAGTAAGTAACTCAGTGAATTACCCAGAGAACAACCCAGTGAAGATCTGGTGAATAAGCCACTGAATAAATCTGATTACCCAGGGAATATCTGGTGAATAACCAAGTGAAAACCATCCTTGGACTTCCAGGCTACCTGCCTTTTGAGGTGATCAGCCGCGCAAGGCAGGAAGATGTATAGTTAAAATTGTGGTTGACACAATGTTTGTTATTGTGTGGATTTAACTGTCATGTTTATATTAATTAAATATTCCATGAAGTGCAGTGGATGTTGTAGTGTATGGGTCATGGGGATTGTTCCCAGGGATGTGGAACTGACATGTGCTCCTCTCATGTGGCCCAACTGTCCCTTTTTCACAACTAGTGGTCAGCTGCTGATTAGCATCAGCTGGTCCTCCAACCCAATCCTTTGTTCAGGGGTGCATTCAAGAGCGGTCTCCTCCTGCCTAAGGGGTGCGTTCAAGAGCGGTCTCCTCCTGCCTAAGGGGTGCATTCAAGAGCGGTCTCCTCCTGCCTAAGGGGTGCGTTCAAGAGCGGTCTCCTCCTGCCTAAGGGGTGCGTTCAAGAGCGGTCTCCTCCTGCCTAAGGGGTGCGTTCAAGAGCGGTCACCTCCTGTCTAAGGAGTGCGTTCAAGAGCGGTCTCCTCCTTCCTAAGGGGTGCGTTCAAGAGCGGTCTCCTCCTGCCTAAGGGGTGTGTTCAAGAGCGGTCTCCACCTGCATAGAGCTCCTTGTCTCCCCCTGTTGGCAGGACGAGTTCGTGCTATGACACAAACTCACACACACACACACACACACACAGAGTGCCACACACATGCGTACAGAGTGAAGTTGTAATATTTTACCCATAATAAACAAGGCTTTGGTCCTATCCACCAGCTACCACTGAGCATGACTCTCACACATGCCATTTAATGAGCTCCAGGCAAGCTGTGATTCATAAAACATTGTTTCGCTTCAGTTGTGCTAACATCTCAGCTAATTTGGTGAAAAATCCTCAGTGAACACTGTCAGCTAGCACCTCGCATGATTCAAATGAGACTGTTGATTGGAGGGGAAAGAGGGCCGTACATTTGGCCAGCACTTTCCGGGTTGGGGGGGTTAGTAATTAAATATGGTTGGCTTGCCTCGGTGCACTCTACTGAGTCCTCTTGGAAGCTTGGGAGCACAATCAAGGTAAAAGGCAAGATAGCTTGTTCCTTCCAGCCCATAAAGATTCTGGTGTTGACTTCCTGGTTGGATGTGGTTTGGAGGACACATATCTCAACATTGACTGCCCCAAATCCACTGGGTATAGCTGCAATGGGGCAGGGCTGTAATCAAAAATGTGATATCACAAAATTTGGGCGACATTTAAAAAAAAAATTTAAATAAGAGATGGATAAAAAAGTGTTTATGTCAGAAGACAGCAACGCAGGTTGGCGGGGAGACCAACTGAGAGAGAGAGAGAGAGAGAGAGCGAGACAAAGAAAGACAGAAAAATTTACCACCCAATATCCGCCAGGCACTGTGGCTGATGGATGGTGCTCTAATGGGAGTGGTCTGCTCAGTCACCCAGCTGGGTTTCATGTGCTTCTGATTACTCCTCACCGTTTAGTTCCACAGAATTACATGGGAACTAATGGACTTTTAATGGTTATAGGGTTTCTCTGCTCTTTAATGACCGCAGAGCCGCATCCACAGAGTGAGGTGTGCGTGTCTTTAATGAGCGAGCTGGCATAGCTGCACCAGCGAGTTGGCTCTAATGCCAGTTGTAAATTTGGCAAAAGTCCAGTTGGGAGTTTTGTTTACTACCATGTAGCATGAAAAGACAAAATGTCAGGGTCTTTAGGGCATGTGGCGTGAGAAGTTATCTTTTTTTAAGAAAGGTGGTGAAATAATTGTTTAGTCAAACGGCTGTTTTCTTAGTTTCAATGGCAGTTTTATTTAGGCGAATGGCTGTTTAAGTGAGCAAATTGTTGCTCTATTTAGTCCAATATTGTTTTGTTTAGGCAAACAACATATTTAATACTAGAAGCAATCCCCCCCATCAAAAAATACTCACCCCTTCCACCCACAGAACCCTCTCCAACCCCCCCAGCCACACATATATTCTTATTTCTGGGTAGGTCATAATTTTCCCTTAGTTGCTCAAAGCAGGCAACAATCACCACGACGTCAAACAAGCAAAAGATTTGTGAAAACATGGATACTCGCAGAGCAGTAATAAAATGCAGTTTGATAGAGCTAATCCTCCAATTTCAATTTACAGAGGTGCAATTTAGGAGGAAATCAGATACCAACCTCAGTGATCTAATCTCCCAGTAGATGTTGCAGTATAGTGACATCATTGCACACATTGTTCCTAGATTGATTGCATTGTTCCTGATTAACTCTCCCTGAGCCTGCTGGGAGTTGCTTCGATGAGGAATGGGAATAATCAGGAATCATGATTAAATAAGAAGTAAGAAGGGCATAAGAAAGGGAGGATTAAAAAAAAAATTGTGACGACAAAAACGTTTTTAAATCTTTTGTAAAACACTTACAAAAAAATAAAACTGAACATTGATACCTGAGGTTTTCGGGACACCATGTCAGTAATTATAGAATAGAACCCTAAGCCTAACCCTAACCTTATGCTAACCTTAACCTAACCCTAACTTTAACCTCAATAAACCAACCTTTATATCTATACTTTATCTAGCCATTATGTCTAACACTAACTCTAATGGGAACCTCTGCAGACTTCAGTCCCCAGAATACCTCGGAAGCTAAGTGATAGAAGCCCATAAACACACACACACATAAACACACACAAACACACATTTGCACAAACACCTAAACCCGAATTAGCCTTTTCCCTCATAAGGAATGGCAAATTGTCCTCAGTCAAACTTTTCTTCTCCTATTTTACATGCAGGGATTTTTGGTCCCTACCAGGATAGTAAGACCAGTACATAAACACACACAGGCATATATGTAATTTTAATGACAAAACAAATACAGTTTTACAAGGGGTTTCAGGATCAGCCATGAACTTGATGGGAGGAGGTATAAGGCAGTCCATACCTTAACCCACTTACAGGCCTAGCATGTATGTGTCTTAATGGATACTTTGACAGCGGCTTTCTGATGAGAGTCTGTTTATTGGACCTAATTAAGCAGAAATGGCCCTTCCATGCTAAATAGTGTGTGTGTGTGTGTTTGTGTGTGTGTTTGTGTGTGAGTGTGTGTGTGTGTGTGTGTGTGGAAGGGAAAGGATTGTGTGTGGACCCCAAACAGATGGCCCATGAGAGTGTCACCAACCTTTGACCCTGTTCCCAGCAGGCGGTTACTCAAGGGCACTCCTCCTTACAAACAGGTGCAGAGCTAAAGTTACAGCTGGGACTAATTATTTAAAAATAATGCATTTATTTTTTAATGGTTGTCAGTCATCAACAAGTAGACTGTCCCAAAACCTGTCTGGATTATTGAGCACATTGCTTCAAGGCAGTGTGCAACGGCACAAGTCAAAATCATAGGATCACAGGACAGTAATTTAAACCTAGGCTACACCTTGTTCCAATCCTCCCCTGAGAACATTTTTGTTGTACGAGCAGACCTTTGAAGTCCACCTGTGGCAAATCCAATTTATTGTACATGATTTACAAAGGCCCACACCTGTCTATTTAAGGTGCCACATTTCACAGTGCATGTCAGCACAAAAACCAAGCCACAAAGTACAAGGAACTCTCCATAGACCTCAGAGATTAAATTGTGTAGAGGAAAAGACCTGGGGAAGGTTATAAAATAAATAACATTAAAAGTTCCCATAAAGTGAAATGGGAGTTTGGAACTACAAAATTCTTCATAAAGTTGACCATCTGACCAAGCTAAGTAACCAGAAAATAGGTGCATTGGTCTAGAGGTGATAGCCTCACAGAGCTTCTGGGTAACCAGAAGGACAACCATCTCTGCAGCACTCTATCAATCAGGACTTTATGTGGCTAAATGGAATGCCAAGTGCAACATCTGGTGAAAACATAGTACCGCACTTCACCTACAGTGAATCATGGTGGTGTGGGAGTGTCATGCTATGGGGATGCTTCTCTGTAGCAGGGACTGGGAGATTGGTCAGGATTGTGGGAAGGATGAACATAACAAAATACAGAGGTCCTTGATCCAGAACTCACAGGACCTCAGTTTGGGGCGAAGATTCGTCTTTCAGGATGACAATGACCTAAAGCAAACAGCCAAGACAACGTTGTATGCTTTAGGTCATTGTCAAAGCTTTAGTGAAAGGCAGAATGGGAGAAACTGCCTAAATCCAGTTGCGCATAGCTGGTAGAGGCATCAGTAAAAGGTTTCAAAACTGTGATCGTTGCCAGGGTCTGATTATGTATATGTTGTATAAATATATAATATATATATATATATATTTATATATATATATTGTTTAAATATATATAATATATATATATACATATATATTATATATTTATACAAAATGTACATGAGATGTTTACATTTTTTATTTTCAATAAATTAGCATACCTTTCTGAAAACGTGTTTTCGCTTTATCATTATGGGGTATGGTGCGTAGATTCCTGGAAAAAAGTCAATTCAATCATAAATCAGTCTAAAACACAACAAAATGTGGAAAAAGTGAAGGGGTCTTAAAACTTTCAGAGAGCACTGTATATACACAGCTCAGAAAAAAATTAAGTGACAATTGCACCTTTTTCTTTCCTTTCCAAAAACGTTGAAAAGGAAGGTTTTGAGTGAGGAACAGAAGGGTTCAATTTGCAGTGGTCTCTTAAATTTAACCCTTCTGTTCCTCACTCAAAACCTTCCTTTTTGACTTTTTTGGAAAGGAAAGAAAAAGGTGCAGTGGTCTCTTAATTTTTCCCGGAACTGTATTTTGACATATATGCATCATAGCGGTAAAGAATGTATCATTATTTTAGTTTTGGTACGTCATCATGAAATATGTTTTTATAGTTTTGGTATGTCATCATGAAACATGTTTTTATTTGAAAACATTTCTGTTAGTGAGTCAGCTGAGGTGGTTCATTTTCAAACCCTCTTAAAAACGATTCATTCAGAACTTTGAAATTATCTCCACAAAAGTGTAATTATAAAAGAATATTGCTATTTTGATAAATGTTGCTCCAAACATTTCCACTTTTCTAATTTCTGGGAGTTGCTAAGGTGGGATTAATACGTGTACTTATCTATGTAATTGTTTTGCTCCCTAATTACATATTTTTTCATTAAATTCTCCTCCCAATGCAAGTCGCCTTGTGCATCAGGCCACAAATTCAGCTGATGTCTTTTTTGACATGAAGCCTATAACAACGTATCTTTATTTAGTTTCTCACAAAAACCAGGAGTCAGACAAAACTGTATTAAATTTTCCATGGCAAGCTAGCAAAACAAAAAACATTATAGCAAGGAGCCGGGTGTGTACCATTAGTTTCCTGACAATTTTCCAAGTTTCCACCAGGTAGCCTTTGGATTAGCCAGATTGAGTATAGTTATTTCAACTGTAGCATCTCTGTCTAGCTACCCTGGCAACACAATCCTCCCGTCACCAGAGCCTGATTGTACATGTAAGTATTTAGAGCTAATCTCAAATGTAGTTGCTAGTAGCTGATTAACTACAGTGAGGGAAAAAAATATTTGATCCCCTGCTGATTTTGTACATTTGCCCACTGATAAAGAAATTATCAGTCCATAATTTTAATGGTAGGTTTATTTGAACAGTGAGAGACAGAATAACAATAAAAAAATCCAGAAATACGCATGTCATAAATGTTATAAATTGATTTGCATTTTAATGAGTGAAATAAGTATTTGATCCCCTCTCAATCAGAAAGATTTCTGGCTCCCAGGTGTCTTTTATACAGGTAACGAGCTGAGATTAGGAGCACACTCTTAAAGGGAGTGCTCCTAGCATGCAAGCAAGTTTATTTATATAGCACAAATCATACATCGAAGCAATTCAATGTGCTTTACAAAGAAAAATAAAATAAAAAAATATAAAAATACAATAACATAAAAACAAATACTCAAATGAAAACATCAAAACAAATGAAAACGTCATAATAATAAAAATACAATAAGAAAACACATAAAGATTAAAAATGGTATAAAAACATAGGAAGCTATAAGGTTAAACAGTGGGGTTAAGTTTAACTGCTCAGTCGTAGGCACGTGAAAAGAGAAGTATGTTTAACCTGGATTTAAAAATGGATACGTTTGGGGCACATCTAAGATCTTCTGGTAGTTCATTCCAGTTGTGTACAGCATAAGTGCTAAACGCAGCTTCTCCATGTTTAATCTGCGCTCTGGGCTCTACTAGCTGACCTGTGTTCATGGATCTAAGAGCCCTGCTCGGTTTATATTCTTCAAACATATCAGAAATGTATTTGGGTCCTAAACCATTCAGAGATTTATAAACTAAAAGCACCACTTTTAAATCTATTCTGTAACTGACTGGAAGCCAATGCAAAGATTTAAGAATCGGAGTGATGTGCTCTGTTCTCTTGGTCCTGGTTAACATTCTAGCAGCCGCATTCTGAATGAGCTGCAGCTGTTTTACAGTCTTTTTCGGGAGTCCAGTTAAGAAGCCATTACAGTAGTCAACCCTACTAGAGATAAAAACATGGATGAGCTTCTCTTGGTCTTTTTGGGACACCAAGCTTTTGATTCTGGCTATATTTTTTAGATTATAGAATACTGTTTTGGTGACCGCTTTGATATGACTGTTAAATGTGAGGTCTGAGTCTATCAGAACACCAAGATTACACACTTGATCCCTGGTTTTAAGGGCCCGAGAATCCAGTTCTTTACTAATACTTGTTATTTTATTTTTGTTGCCAAACACAATAATCTCAGTTTTATCTTGGTTTAATTGTAGACAATTTTGGTTCATCCAGGTATTTATGTGCTCTATACAGTGACACAGAGAGTCTATTGAGCTGTTGTCATACGGTTTGAGAGCCATATATATTTGAGTATCATCGGCATAGCTGTTGTAGTTAATGTTGTTGTTCTGTAGAATTTGGCCCAGAGGTAGCATATAGATATTGAACAGAAGCGGTCCGAGAACTGATCCCTGTGGAACTCCGCATGTCATAGCCACCCTATCAGATTCATGATTACCAATGGTGACAAAGTAACTCCGGCCATCTAGATAAGATCTGAACCAATCAAGGCCTGTCCCGGAGAGTCCTACCCAATTTTCCTGCCTATCTATAAGTGTTCTATGATCTACAGTGTCAAATGCTGCACCGAGATCTAATAGAACCAGAACTGTTATTTTATCATAATCAGTATTCAGCCGTATATCATTTAAAACTTTAATCAGGGCCGTTTCAGTAATGTGGTGAGGTCGGAAACCTGACTGAAATTTGTCTAAGAGACCGCTTGATGTCACAAAATTGCTGAGTTGATTGAAGACAGCCTTCTCAATGATCTTGGCTATAAAAGGGAGATTTGATACAGGTCTAAAGTTGTTCATTATAGATGCATCCAGTGTTCTCTTTTTTAATAGGGGCTTAATGCCAGCTGTTTTTAGAGACGTTGGGAAAATGCCTGATTGCAGAGACCTATTAACTATTTGCTGTAGGTCCATTGTTATAGAGTTAAAAATTGTTTTAAAAACGTCTGATGGCAGTGTGTCGAGACAGCAAGTGGAAGCTTTAAGATGTCGAACTGTTTTTTCTAGGGATTTTTGATCAATTGTATTAAAATGCGACATAATAACCAAGTTATGTCTTGGTGGTTGTGGTGACGGTAGTGTCCTTGTTAGACTGTAGTTCTGATGGTCTGTCTAATACTTAGAATTTTTTCACTAAAGAAACACGCAAATTCATTACATTTCACAGTGGACATGAGTTATGATGCTATCTGCTTTATTGGGTTTGTAAGCTTGTCAACCATGACAAATAGAGTGCGGGTATTGTTGATATTCTTGTTGATCATTCCCGATAAATGTTGCTGTCTGGCTCTGCGTAACTCATTGTTGAAGCTACCAAGGCTTTGTTTATTGATGTCATAGTGAATTTGAAGTTTAGTTTTCCTCCACTTACGTTCCAATTTCCTACATTCTCTTTTCAGGGCGCTTACCATCATGGTGGTTCTCCATGGTGTTTTCTGTTTGCTCATAGTTTTCTTTACCTTTACCGGTGCAACACGATCCATGACATTCAATATTTTGGCATTAAAATTATCCAGGAGTACATCAACTGACTCAGCACTTATTGTTGGAGAGATAGCTATGGCTTCCATAGACTGAGCATTGGTACTCTCATTAATGTACCTTTTCTTAACAGAAACAGAGTTTACTGGAACATTCGGGGTGCTAAGTGATTCAAAAAAGACACAGAAATGATCAGACAGGGCCATGTCTTTAACCATGACAGAGGAAATATCGAGACCTTTAGAGATAACCAGATCTAGAATGTGGCCTTGAGTGTGTATGCTCTTTCACATGTTGAGTGAGATCAAAAGTGTCAAGTAGTGCAAAAAGTTATTTGGCATTATTGTCTGTACTATTATCTATGTGGATGTTAAAATCCCCTGTAATAATAAACAAGTTATAATTAACTGATATAACAGAGAGTAGTTCAGCAAAATAATCAATAAAATTTGCAGAATATCGTGGAGGTCTGTAAATGGTTAAAAACAAAATTTTGGGGGTACCCTTCAATGTAAAACAGAGGTATTCAAAATAAATAAAATGACCTAGTGTATTTTCTTTGCACAGGAATGTATCTTTGAATAGGACAGCCACTCCTCCTTTCCTACCATTTCAACATGTATTCATATAGCCAAATTTTTCAGGTGCTGTCTCGTTAAGAATGGCAGCACTACAGTCTTCTGTTAGCCTCGTTTCAGTGAGAAACATAAAATCTAGGTTGTAGGAAATTATAATGTCATTTACCAAGAATGATTTGTGGTTGAGATCTGATATTAAGTAAAGCCAGCTTAATAGATATAATAGGGGTTCCTGGACTAGTAGGTTGACGTGTTACAGTTAACAGATTAGACAAGTTTACTTTATAGGTTGCATGCTCACGATTCCTTCTATTTCTAATCAACACAGGAATAGAGATACTGGGTCCTAGCTTGTACTCAAAACAGTCTGTATTGCTATTTTTACAATAGCAGGGACCCGAAGCACATCACCGTTTAATCTCAGTTTGTTAACTGTATAAAAGACACCTGTCCACAGAAGCAATCAATCAATCAGATTCCAAACTCTCCACCATGGCCAAGACCAAAGAGCTGTCCAAGGATGCCAGAGACAAGATTGTAGACCTACACAAGGCTGGAATGGGCTACAAGACCATCGCCAAGCAGCTTGGTGAGAAGGTGACAACAGTTGGTGCGATTATTCGCAAATGGAAGAAACACAAAAGAACTGTCAATCTCCCTCGCTCTGGGGCTCCATGCAAGATCTTACCTCGTGGAGTTGCAATGATCATGAGCATGGTGAGGAATCAGCCCAGAACTACACGGGAGGATCTTGTCAATGATCTCAAGGCACCTGGGACCATAGTCAGCAAGAAAACAATTGGTAACACACTACGCCGTGAAGGACTGAAATCCTGCAACGCCTGCAAGGTCCCCCTGCTCAAGAAACACATATACAGGCCCGTCTGAAGTTTGCCAATGAACATCTGAATGATTCAGAGGAGAACTGGGTGAAAGTGTTCTAGTCAGATGAGACCAAAATCGAGCTCTTTGGCATCAACTCAACTCGCCGTGTTTGGAGGAGGAGGAATGCTGCCTATGACCCCAAGAACACCATTCCCACCGTCAAACATGGAGGTGGAAACATTATGCTTTGGGGGTGTTTTTCTGCTAAGGGGACAGGACAACTTCACCGCATCAAAGGGACGATGGACGGGGCCATGTACCGTCAAATCTTGGGTGAGAACCTCCTTCCCTCAGCCAGGGCATTGAAAATGGGTTGTGGATGGATATTCCAGCATGACAATAACCCAAAAGACACGGCCAAGGCAACAAAGGAGTGGCTCAAGAAGAAGCACATTAAGGTCCTGGAGTGGCCTAGCCAGTCTCCAGACCTTAATCCCATAGAAAATCTGTGGAAGGAGCTGAAGGTTCGAGTTGCCAAACGTCAGCCTCAAAACCTTAATGACTTGGAGAAGATCTGCAAAGAGGAGTGGGACAAAATCCCTCCTGAGATGTGTGCAAACCTGGTGGCCAACTACAAGAAACATCTGACCTCTGTGATTGCCAACAAGGGTTTTGCCACCAAGTACCAAGTCATGTTTTGCAGAGGGGTCGAATACTTATTTCACTCATTAAAATGCAAATCAATTTATAACATTTTTGACATGCATATTTCTGGATTTTTTTGTTATTCTGTCTCTCACTGTTCAAATAAACCTACCATTAAGTTGTTAAGCGCTACCTAGTTTAAGTTAATGCTATACCAGCTACGTAAGCAGGAAATGTTTGCTAGGATTAGCTATACATTTACCTATACAATCACGCACAACATTGCTTAGGTGAAAATAAATTTGCTAGTTCAGCTCCGATCTGGGGAAATCATTGTTCCATGTTTTGCTCTGCAAACAATCTCTTTTTGTTTTCTTATGAATTTGCATTGTCATTTTGGGGTATTGTTTGTGGATTGATGTGGAGTTTTTTTATTTAAACTAATTTAGAATAATGCTGTAATGTAACAAAATGTGTTAAAAGTGAAGGCGTCTGAATACTTTCGGAATACGCTGTATACGTCTCTGTAGAAAGTTTTGAAAGTTTGAATGTATCTTAATCTTATTCAGTTCTAACAGAAGAAAAATGTTTGCAAGAAAATAAAATAAAAATAAATTGCATAGCTTGTTTTCATACTTGAGTTTATGTCTCTGGTTAGAACACATCCAGTGACGGCAGAGTTAGAGTTTTCACTTGACTGACTGAAGGGTCACAGGTCAACTAGGAACACTTCTCACTTGGTTGTATAGAACCTCTCACCTGGTTGTGTAGGAACTCTCACCTGGCTGTATAAGACCTCTCACCTGGCTGTATAGGACCTCTCACCTGG
>JACXGI010016102.1:6252-16453 GCA_016801175.1 Esox masquinongy | reverse complement strand
CTAATTTTTGGAGATACTGAATTTGGGATTTTCATTAGTTGTCAGTTTTAATCATCACAATTAAATGAAATAAACATTTGAAATATATCAGTCTGTGTGTAATGAATGAATATAATATCCAAGTTTCACTTTTTGAATGGAATTACTGAAATAAATCAACTTTTTGATGATATTCTAATTATATGACCAGCACCTGTACTTTGGTATTGTTAGGGCTACTGTGTATCCGCCGAAAGGCCTTTATCATCCCGTTTTACCGTACAGGGTCGGTGGTAAGGTGTTCTTTCCATTGTGTAGATTATATGCAGACTCTGAAAACCAGGTAACTGATTGTTCACATACTGATTCAGAAAGATCTTTAACTGGTACCTGGGTTTCTGTTAAGCTGGTTAAGGCTGTTGCATTGTGAAAATATTCAAAGTCTGGGATTTCACCCGGACATCAGATAATCTTTTTGCAGATTACATGAGAACATTCCTGAAGCACAAGCAGGAAGCTAGCGGCTTCCCGCCATGTTTTGGTTGACGATGATGCTAAAGAACAGTATATTTGTGAATTTCATGAAAAGGAGGGTGTGCACCTTGGCAAGGAGAACATTGCTGTAAACAGTGCTAGGTGATCTTTGGCTAAATTGGCAATGAATATTCTTTTGGGTAAGATGTGAGTGGACTAACCTTCTGAACTAACCTTATGAACACAATGTTAATTACAGACCCAGAGGAGATTGTAATGTTTCTTGTGCTGCAACATTAGTTAGAAATACTGTGAGAATCCAAAACGACTAGCACCGATGTTAGACAATCTGTTGAAAATGAATTGGACCCATGGATTTGCAATATACTGATGAAGACTGATATGGATTTACATGAAAAAGAAAAAAGACACTCAGCAATTTTCCAAAGATTCTTGACTGTTGTTAGACAGGGGGAGCTTGACACAAATACACTGACTTTAAGTCTACCCGGGTCTGAGACTGGGGCTGATGTTGTAAACATGACTGAGACTAATCAAACTGTTGACCGAAATGTTAACCTTGTTGACTAAATTTTGGACAATGCTCCTGTGAGGAGTAAGGAGAATGTTGAATATATTCTTAGGTCTAAAGATTTGACTTCATGAACTTCAGATGGTGAATTCATTTTCAAAGGAGAGATAATCAAGGGTTCGCACCTGTTGGATCTGGTTAAAAGTGTGACAGCAACCACCATAATTGCTGACACTAGAAGGCTTTTGGGGTGGGGGGAGTTTTTAGAGGCCATGGCATGTTTCAACATGCCTTTTACAACTAAATCTTGAATCACAAGATGCAGCCGTAAGACACTGAATTGAGCCGAATTGGGCTTGAACCGAATGTGATTTAATTGTTTTATTAAATCTCTCAACAACGCTCGCTTTGACATCATTTCCTGTAGCAAAATGTTTTATGTTGTACTTTTTCATTAACATTTCAAAATGTGAATTAAAAACTCCTTTCCCTTGTCCGTTTGGACTTTTTTGGGGTTCTTCCTTCTTATAATGTCTTTAAATGCACGCTTTACCTTGATAGCGCTTTTATTTCTCAGAACACTAAGCCAGGCGTATTTACTTAATTCATCTATGCATGTTAACATAAATTTCATGTTATCGTTTTCCACACTATAAGCACTCATGTCGACAAAATCCAGCTGAAATTGTGAATTTATATCATGAACAATAACCCTATTTCTTTGAAAATTAATAGCTACAGGCCTGTGTAGCGTGTATGTGTCCTGGGTCAATAGCCAATCATTTGACACACCATTTTTGAGAGTCTCCCCGGTTTTCTCCAAGTACGCTCTTTTCAAACTCTCTCTACACACGTAAGCACCAGGGTTTGATGGGTCGTTGTAGATACTTATCATAACCTGTTCAGACATCATAGAGCATTGTTGGGTCAATAATGAGAAGTAATACGTGTTTAACAGTGTTTTTTTCAAGTCTTTGGAGTTACACAATGTCCAGGAATTTCAGAAAAGAGAGACAAACATTCAGATTTCTGACAACAGCCTCTTTGGTTTCCTCGCACGAAGACTCAACTGCTTTGCATACAGCTTCCACAATAAATGTTTCCATGTATTCATCCCTATTCTCACTCAGTCTCTGTGTGATGTATGGCTCTGACTTGAGTTTGTGCAGAAAATTCTTAGCTGCCACATGAATTTCAGTGAACCGTGCTTGAAAACCACATGCGTTCAAAGCCTTGACCGGCATGTTTCAGTCGCAGTTTGTGGTTCAAATACACAGACCACGTCAGCCACCTATGGCATCATAAAACATGAAAGGTACCTCCCACTGGTTATAGACCATCTGTTGTACACCTGTGGGATTAAACATTCCAGAACCCTGACGCCCTTTTGTTAAACACTAAACATCACACTACATATTTGCCTGTGGGATTAAACATTCCAGAACCCTGACGCCCTTTTGTTAAACACTAAACATCACACTATATATCGTAACATCTTATGCCTTGGGAATTTAACATTCCTGAACCCTGGCGCCCTATTGTTAAACATCGGACTTATCGTTACTTATTGTGCTGTCCTCCTTAATGTGTTCTAACCAAAATTTGACAGACAGCCAAACCCCACTAAAAAACATAATGGGTGTCAGGAAATAGTCTTCTAGCTCCATTGTTTAATTGAAAACTCACAGGCATGAAGTGATGAATAAGGAGTAAAACTGTAAAAGATATAATAAACATACATTCTTTCAATGAATGCTATTTTGCATACTGTGTCTACATTTTGTCTTTCCATTAACATCTGTGCCAATTGCCCATAACCCATTAAGCTAGCTATAGCACAATAGCTACGCTAACAGACTATGTCCATTACAAACATAAAATGCTTAACTCTAAGAATCTAGTTTAAACACAATACCAATCAATAATTGTGAGAATATACTTGTCAATGTTTTTCCAACTTACAGACAATGCTTATGCAAGCACAAACTTATGGATGGCAGGAGATAGAAGTGCATGTAGAAGAACTCAACCATGAGGCATGTCCAGTCATTAGACTTCCTACTTCCTGTGAAGTACCAACTGAGAATGGTTGCTAACTTACAGCAATAACAAAAACAACCAGCAGAGGGTGCTAAACAAAGTTCTTTTCAAACATCCCGGAAGGGCAAAACACTTCCCGTCTGGCGTCTGAAGATGCCACTATGCATCAACTGTTGAAAACATAAACTAAACTATCTAAACTTTCAGTCCTCTTTGGGCAAAAGGAGTATGACCTCTGAAACCGGTCTCGGAAATGATTTTACGATTCCTTGAGTGGCAACCTTGACTTCCACTTTGCGTACTCTTCCATCACTGCTGGTGAGGGCAGAAGAGACTAACGCCAAAGGCCACTCATTGCGAGTGACTTGATTGTCCTTTAAGAGCACAAGTTCTCCCTCTAACAGGTTGCAACAGATTTTGTTCCACTTTGGTCGACTTTGTAGAATGGGGAGGTATTCACGGCACCAGTGGTTCCAAAACTTGGTGGCGAGAGCTTGTACTTGTCTCCATTGGCTCTTGAAGATCTTTATCAGTGAACTCTCCCAGAGGAGGGGGTACTCCAACTTTTTGGGTAAGTAACATTGCAGGGGTCAAAATGACTGGAGAATCAGGGTCTGTAGAGACTGGTACAAGAGGTCTGGCATTGATGATAGCGGTGACTTCTGCCATTAGGGTGCACAGGACATCATGTGTGAGGTAAGTAGGCTCTCGTTGCAGCATGGAGTCAAGAATTCTACGTGCCACTCCAATCATGCGCTCCCAGGCCCCTCCCATGTGAGAAGAGTGAGGAGGATTAAACTCCCACATGCAGCCTTGTTCGTTGAGGTAGTTTTGTACACTGTGTCTTTGCTGCTCTTTTCCAAATCCCAACTCCTTGCAAGCTGCGATAAAGTTGGTACCGCAGACAGATCTTAGCTGTTTTGCTGGACCACGGATAGCAAAGAATCTTCTGAGAGCATTGATGCAGCTTGCCGTGTCCATGGATTCTACAAACTCGATATGCACTGCCCTAGTACTCATGCAGGTGAATAACACTGCCCAGCGCTTACTTTGTGCATGACCTCATCTGGTTCGGCGTGCAGCAACTGTCCAAGGGCCAAAAACATCCAGTCCGTCCAGTCCTACATACGTGATCATGAGGGGATGTGCTTAGTCGTTCAGGTGGAAGATCTGCCATTTTCTGTTCCTCCATCTTGCCACGGAGTCTTCGAAACTTCACACATTCGTGTAAAATTGAGCTGATGAGTTTCTTACCTCCAACAATCCAGATACCAGCTGCTCTGATGGCTCCTTCGGTAAAATGGCGGAAACATCAGTTTTGTGCACTGATACATGGGTCCTTGAACTCAAGTTCCTCATAACATACAGCTCCGGAAAAAATTAAGAGACTACTGCACCTTTTTCTTTCCTTTCCAAAAAAGTTGAAAAGGAAGGTTTTGAGTGAGGAACAGAAGTGTTCAATTTGCAGTGGCCTCTTACTTTTAACCCTTCTATTCCTCACTCAAAACCTTCCTTTTCACCTTCCTTCACCAGCTGTATTTCTCATTTCTCACTCTTTCTACTGCGAAACTCCTCAGGGTCGTGTTCTACTGCAGCTTCCAGTATCTCAGCCTCAGCTAGAGCAGCAGTGGTCTCTTTCTCCAGACGTAGAGCTTCCAATGTAGCTTCTAACTTGGCCTTTTCAACCTTCATGGCAATCTCTGTTTTTGTAAAAGTCTCACATGCTCTCGCAGCCTTTGCTTTGGCACAAGCTTTGGCAGCAGCTGCGATAGTTGATGACCTGGATGAACGCTGTTATGGAAATTCTTGAACTAATGTACATTTGAGAAATATTTGCTTTTCTATTACCTGGTATTTAACTCTGGTCTTAGTTTGTGACACATGTCTGCATAATATCAGAGGATTATTAGGTACTCAGACCATCTGTTTATCTTCCTAAACCAATAAGGGTATATGTCCTTTGTTCCTTAGGAATGTGGCCCTTGGGGGAAGTAGGGGCAATTGGCCCCTTTGGGTAAACAACAGTAAACACCTAGGTTCCTTGGGATAAGGTAGGGGGACAGCCTGCCCTTTGGGTAAAACCTGTGTGATATAAGACATCTGGGCAGTAACTTACCACAGCCCTTTAACTGTAATAAATACTGACTGTTCATGTATTTATTTTTGTTATTTTTGTATTTATGTATTTTTTTTGTCAATGAATTCTATTTTGCATACAGTGTCTACATTTTGTCTTTTCATTAACATCTGTGCTAATTGCCCATAACCCATTAAGCTAGCTATAGCACAATAGCAACGCTAACAGACTGCTATGTCCATTGCAAACATAAAATACTTAACTCTAAGAATCTAGTTTAAACACAATACCAATCAATAATTGTGAGAAGCGACTTGTCAATGTTTTTCCAAATTACAGACAATGCTTACGCAAGCACAAACTTATGGATGGCAGGAGATAAAGAAGTGCATGTAGAACAGGGGTGTCCAAACAGTTCCATGGAGGGCCGAGTGTCTGCAGGTTTTCGCTCTCACCTTGTACTTGATTGACTAAGTAGGTAGCTAATTGGTTAGTTTCTATCCTCACCTGGTTGTTTAGGTGTGAACTGGGAACAAATGTATAGGAAAAACCAAAAGCCCACAGACACTCGGCCCTCCGTGGAACTGTTTGGACACCCCTGATGTAGAAGAACTCAACCATGAGGCATGTCCAGTCATTAGACTTCCTACTTCCTGTGAAGTACCAACAGAGAATGGTTGCTAACTTACAGCAATAACAAAAATAACCAGCAGAAGGTGCTAAACAACAAAGTTCTATTCAAACATCCCGGAAGGGCAAAATATCTTAACATCAAATTTCGGGTGAATTTAACATTCCAAGAACCCTGCAGCCCTATTGTTAAACATGAAAGCCACCATAAATTACAAACCACACACCCCCATACCATCCCCCGGACATGCATACGTCATACAGGAAGTTACAACCACTAACATACGTCACACAGGAAGTACCACCCCGGACATACGTCATGCCGGAAGTCCCACCCCTGCTTACGTCAAACAGGACGTCCCACCTACCAAACAGGAAGTCCCGCCTACCTGTCAATCAATCATCCAAAGTGACCGAATGTGTCCTATATTAACTACTTACGCTGCTTGACAGTGACTACAGTCAAAACTTTGGTGCATTTACAAAAACATTTATCATTATATTGTGACAATGGCAGTTGTATGATACTGTGAATAAAGGTCTTTATTAAATTGAGATGACTGACTCTACCTAGTATTTTCTTTACGTACAATGCATTTAATAGAAATTATGGTAAATACATACTGTACAATTTACAAATCGACTCGTTTGTAAAAGATAATAATTGTCTTTTTCACAGTAATTATTGTAATGCAATATAGCCTAGACTGGTGGTTATGTTGGTTTGCTCCCCATTTTGCCAAGTAAAATTAGTTAAAACTCACTATAACAAGTAAATTCTGTGAAAAATAATGTCTTGAAGGTTAATTCCATGATGTGTTGATGAGAAATGCTTAAAGTACTGCATATTCATATATTTCATTATTTTAACACAATATTCAATGTTAAAATATATGACATGCATTGTATTATGATATGGTGAGAAGTGCAAGTTATATATTTCATATATACATTTTTTTTAAAAATGTGCAGTGGTCTCTTAATTTTTTTCGGAGCTGTATGTAGAGAAATCCTCTACATATACAGCTCTGGAAAAAATTAAGAGACCACTGCACATTTTTCTTTCCATTCCAAAAAAGTCGAAAAGGAAGATTTTCAGTGAGGAACAGAAGGGTTGAAATTTAAGAGACCACTGCAAATTGAATGTTTCTGTTCCTCACTCAAAACTTTCCTTTTCAACTTTTTTGGAAAGGAAAGAAAAAGGCGCAGTGGTCTCTTAACTGCGTGTACATATGTCTTGCATTAGTTTTCCGTGTGGGGCCTCCGGAATATTCTGGAACCTTCCAGCTTCTTCTGTTTGGGGGTGTTGGCACAACGCTGATTTGCTCACTCTCTCACTATTGGTGTAGCAATAATGATTGGTGATTGTTAATCTCTGACAAGTACCCTCATTGTTTGAGCAACCCAGCACACATGCACAATTCACATGGTTGAATCAGAATCATATTTATTTGCCAAGCACACTTAAAATATACAATTCACAAGGGAATTCAGCCAGAACATTAGCCTGAAATGTTTTAGACGTTCTTTGAAATATGTTTTTGAAAGTATAACATGCAATGTACTTATAAAATAGGCTCAACATAAAAAAAGCTATAGTTAGAGGGACAAAATAAAGAAGTATTGCATTATAAAATTCATAATGTATCTGTAGACATAGTGTAATAAGTGTTTCACAAGATTCATTCAGCAGAAAATGATTTTGGGTGAATACAGAAGCACATCCTAAAATACTAAATCAGTATTGGTCAACAGAAACCAGACTGACTTTGATTGTCAAATGGAAATGCTTAACTCTCTCTTCTCCATCTCCTCAAGTTCAGCCAAACAATTACATTTATAGATATCTTTAGCAAATCCTATTGAACCAGCTGGAGTGTCCCAGATTTATGTAAACTAACATCCACCATTAAGACTGGGTTGCACAATTCAATCAAATTCTGTTTAAGAAAACAAGCACTAAATATGGAATAAGGGGAATCATTATGCGATAAAAATTGCTATGAAATTTCTTTAAAATTTATTATTTTGTGGCTTTTGCTACCTGGATGACCAAAAGAGAAAGGGAAGTTGCAAGTTAATTTTATTACGGACATTGTTAGATATTTGGTTTATCTTGTCAATTTCCATACATAGACAAAAAGCATATCCACCGAAGAGCTATTATAAAACATAGTTCACCTGACTGGATTGAGGAGAGTTGGTTTGAATGCGTACTGTTGCTGCTATAATGAATCTAGCTTCCACATGGAGAATAAATTAGAGATAAGCCTTACGTTGAAGTATCTCTATCGTATGTAATGCTTATCAACGTAATGCTTATCAAGTGATTGTAATAGATAATTTGACTTATTTAGGGAATTGTTCCCTTGGGCTTGACCTAATTAAAACTGAAGTACTGCGCTGTGGGAAGCTTGTTTCTTGTTTCTCACCTCACAGCTGTAACTGGATGAATGTGTGCCACAGCATGCATGCGCATTTAAACTGCTCAAAAAAATTAAGGGAACATGTAATCATCACAGTATAACACCAAGTCAGTTAAACTTCAGAGACATCAATCTGTCCAGTTAGAAAGCATAAGCGATTGTGAATTAATGTCACCTGTTTTGGTGCAAATTAAAGTGACAACAGGTGCACTGGAGTGGCAACAGCAAGACAACCCCAAAAAAGGAAATGGTTTGCAGGTGGTGGCCACAGAGAGTTGCTCTATCCTTATCCTTCCTGACTGATTCTTCTCTAGTTTTGCGTTTTGCTAGTGTCCTTGTCACTACTGGTAGCATGAGGCCGGTACCTGCAGCCCATTCAGGTTGCACATGTAGTCCATCTCCTCCAGGATGGCACATCGATACATGCAGTCGCAAGAAGGTTTGCTGTGTCTCCCAGTACAGTCTCAGCAGCATGGAGGAGATAGCAGGAGACGGGCCGTTACATGAGGAGAGCTGGACAGTGCCGTAGAAGGGCATCAACCCAGCAGCAGGATAGGTATCTGCTCCTATGCAAGGAGGAACAGGAAGAGCACTGCCAGAGCCCTACAAAATGACTTCCAGCGGGCTACAGGTGTGCATGTTTCTGACCAAACGGTCAGAAACAAACTCCATGAGGATGGCATGAGGGCTTGACGTCCTCCAGTCTGACCTGTGCTCAAAGCCCAGGACCGTGCAGCTCAAATGGCATTCGCCAGAGAACACCTGAATTGGCAGGTCCGCCATTGATGCCCTGTTCTTTTCACAGATGTGAGCAGGTTCACAACTGAGCACATGTGACAGACATGAAAGAGTCTGGAGACGCCGTGGTGAATGTTATGCTGCCTGCAACATCATCCAAAGTGACCAGTTTGTCGTTGGGTCAGTGATGATCTGGGGAGGCATGTCCTTGGAGGGTCGCACAGACCTCCACATGCAAGCCAACAGTACCCTAACTACTGTTAGGTACCGATATGAAATCCTCAGACCCATCATCAGTCCTTAGGCTGGTGCAGTGAGCCCTGGGTTCCTCCTGGTGCCAGACAATGCCCGGCCTCTTGTGGCCAGAGTGTGTAGTTTCTGGATGATGAAGGCACTGATGCCATTGACTGGCCCTCACATTCACCAGACCTGAATCCAATTGAAAACCTCTGGGACATTATGTATCGGTGCATCCGACATCGCCAAGTAGCGCCACAGACTGTCCCGGAGCTCACTGATGCCCTAATCCCGGTCCGGGAGGAGATCCCACAAGACACCATCCACCATCTCATCAGGAGCATGCCCAGATGTTGTTGGGGAGTGCATACAGGCACATGGGGGCCATACACACGGAGTCACATTATGAGTTGCTGTGTTGAAATTCATGCAAGTTGGAACAGCCTGTGATTTCAAATGTTTACTTTGATTTTCGGTGTGAGTTTGGATCCAGCCCTCCATCAGTTGGTGATTTTGTTTTCCACTAACCGCTTTGAGCAGTGTACTTCATAGCGTGCAGGTATATACAGTGGATATAAAAAGTCTACCCACCCCTGTGAAAATGCCAGGTTTTTGTGATGTAAAAGAATGAGACAAAAATAAATCATGTCAGAACTTTTTCCACTTTTAATGTGACCTATAATGTGAACAGTTCAATTGAAAAACAAATGGAAATCTTCGAGGGGGAAAAATTAAAAATAAAACCTTACAATAACCTGGTTGCATAAGTGTGCACACCCTCTTATAACTGGGGATGTGGCTGTGTTCAGAATCACATTGAAACTCATGTTAAATAGAAGTCATTACACACCTGCCATCATTTAAAGTGGCTCTGATTAATCACAAATAAAGTTCAGCTGTTCTAGTAGGATTTTCCTGACATTTTCTTAGTTGCATCTCAGAGCAAAAGCCATGGTCTGCAGAGAGCTTCCAAAGCATCAGAGGGATCTCATTGTTGAAAGATATCAGTCAGGAGAAGGGTACAAAATAATTTCCAAAGCATTAGATATACCATGGAACACAGTGAAG
>JACXGI010016100.1:0-16409 GCA_016801175.1 Esox masquinongy | reverse complement strand
TGATACTGTGACCCATTTACATCACCAAACTCTTGGTTTCATCCTTTGATCATGCTTTGCCAAGCCTTCTCTACTGTACTGCTTTCTTTGGCCACAAAAGAGTATAGGCCAAGTCAACAATATTATTTGGGTATGGCTTAAAATGATCCGTGTTTTTAAATGTAAGATTTGGGAACTTATTATGAGGTACTAAAACCGACTTCAAACATGCCTTTGCCAACAGTATTGCCTTATCTCAGACAGTCTGACTTGCCCACACTGGGCTTGAACCCAAGCTTACAGTACGTTCTAACTCTGTTACACTACAGTACTGCTGCAAAACTCTTAGACCACCTGAAAAAATGTTGAGTGTGTTAATGTACTGAGTCATTTATTTCAGCAGTAAGTGAACTGGACATCAGTTAACACTAAAATTCAACACTGCACTTTGCCTTAGTACTGCACTATAATTAGTCAGGTTTTAATCACTTTCCTTGTTTTGTTATATCCAGCTGTATCTATGGCCAGATTCATTGCACCAACTCCCAACAGAACAGTAGAAGAGCCGTCTTCTTATGCGTCTGCACTAAGCCTTTCTGCTTTTTTTCACTCTGTCTATCAACTAGTTACTCACACAAGCTGACATGTAACGGCAAGCTCACTCCCCTGAGGACATCCATCTGCACCTGTGCCACCGGAGAATTGTGCTAGAGCACAGTGAGACCAGGACAACCTTCAGGCTTTCGAGCAAATGGGATCCTGGGTCCTCCCCAACATAACTTGATTGTACAAGGTCAGAGAAGCTTAGTGGCCCCCACTTCCCCCTCACCATTGCCTTGTCTTTTATTATAATTCATTTGTTCTCTCCACCAGCGCTGACTTTGCTCATAGCGGATTTATTGAAAGGGGTGAATTTACTGCTACCTGGGCGTGGCCGTCCCACCTTAACTCAAGCCTCCAGCTGGCTAGAACTTGCACCACTGCACATGCAGATACAAGTTTCAAAAACTATGAAGCATTTATTGAACTGGGACCAGTGAAGGGAAATGCGCCTAGCCAAGGTAAATGAGTCTTCGACACAGCATCTTACTGTGAGTGACATGCAATCCTCATGTGTGTTTCTAGTAAATGCCTCAAGCTACTCAGACGATAATTTGTTTGATCACCTGTTACCAGCTAACATTTTCGATCAGTAATCCTCCTAAGGGGACAGTGGGACAAGTGACTTGCTAGCCATGCCTTAAACATACACTGCTCAAAAAATTAAGGGAACACTTAAATCACACATTGGGTCTTGATGAAGGAAATATATTAAAGATCAACAACTTTACTATACATTGTGTAAGTCGTTGAGAACAAAATGACATAACAACGGTCAATGGAAACCAAAATCACCAACCGATTGAGGGCTGGATTCAAACGCACACCAAAAATCAAAGTAAATAATTGAAATCACAGGCTGTTAACAACTTGAATCTCATCACGGTAACTCATAATGTGACTCAGTAGTGTGCATGAAACAGATACAACTCCAGGTAGGCCAATCGCCTGTCATTGTTCTGAGAAAGATGCATCAATAGTAGGTCACTAAATCACATTTTATATGGGTTGTCTAATATTATCTTAGATATACTCTGTTTTTACCAGCCAACCAACCAAAACCGGAGAAAATTAAACTAGTGCTTCATCGGTCACTAACCTGGTTATGCGCGCCCAACTTTGCATGCATGATGATCACACACACAACGTAACTGGTCATAATTATTTCGCGCACCTATTCTTTTTCAATTGAAGTAATCCAAGAAGTAATCATATAGTTTTTCAAAAGTAAACGTTAATTGGTAACGTATCGGATTATAGATATTGTTTTTTTGGAATCCGCTACTCCCCAACTCTGGTTAAAAGTATATGAATATTAAGATTTTTATCTGTTAATACATGTGTTTATTTGGCTGTTGAATATACTTTTGGAAAGTCACGTTTGCGGTAGCTAGCATATTAGCATGAATTGGTCAAAGTGAATCAAATATCCTGCAGGTAGACTTTATATTTTGTTGAATATCTAGAATTGTACAGCTATCTTACACTTAGACAATATGTATGTAAAATGTGTGACCACTGTCTTAATTGATTAACAGTTAATTGAAGCTGGCCTTACTTTCTAATGTGGCTGATTATTATTTTCCTTTACTGTTGGAAGGCTATGAACCACTGAGGCTGCATATACAGGATAATTCCACCCAAAAATTGAGGACTCCTGATTAAACATATTGCTCTGCTGAAACCGCAACCTGAACCCTCCTGTGCCCCTTTCACCAAGATCCACTCACAAGATTAAAATAAAACACAGCGCAGGGTACTCGTGGAAGAGGACTTACTTTTGTAATTGGGACACAGGGGGCAAATAGCAGGTGGTTCTCTATTAGTGTTGTTTTGTACTGCTATTTTACATGAATATCTATAGCGAGTGTCGTTTGTTGTCCCCGAAAGAGGGGCGGGAACATGTTGCGAGCCAAAGTTCCTGGATGTGCTGTTCTGAGATATGCATGTATTTATGTCCTGTTATTTGCTGCCGTACTCTGTTCGGTTGCTCTTCGTTTGTCCCCTCCTCTGCTACTTTTTTGTTATTTCCTAAATGCTACTCGTTTGTTACTTCCTACAATGCTACTTGTTTAGACAGTATGTAACCCTTAAGAGAAGGATCAGGTAAGATACCCTGGGGTTTACATACATACGTAGATAACCACTGTTAAATACCCTAAGTTAGATACGAGCAGGTGTCACCCTTGATTTATGCAGCAGGTAGGTTAGAGATATGGTAGTTTAGAGAGTGCTAGGCCAGCTGAACCCCGATATGACCACTGCATTAACGCCATACTAAGCCAGTTGAACCCCTATATGACCACTGTATTAAAACCATACCAAACCAGCTGAACCCCGATATGACCACTGCATTAAAACCATACTAAACCAACTGAACCTTGATATGACCACTGCATTAAAACCATACTAAACCAGCTGAACCCTGATATGACCACTGCATAAAACCATATTAAACCAGCTGAACCCTGATATGACTTCTGCAACATACCTCGTACAAAACCAGCTTAACCCTGGTATCACGTCTGCAACATACCCCATATAAACCAGCTGAACCCCAATATAACTTCTGCAACATACCCTGTATTAAACCAGATGTAACCCTGGTATAACTTATGTAACATACCCCACACTAAACCAGATATCAGTAACTTTCTACACACAGTGAACTCAATTTAGTCTGCATGACCAATGCAATAATTACAACCAGGGCTTGACATTATCACCCCCCGAAATGCTGGTTAGAATCCAGCTGTGGCGTGTAACGCAGTCACTCTTACTAGACACTTTGGCGGGTGGTATTTTGTATATCCATATGTACTGTGTATATATATTAATATATGTAGGCTATATATATTAATTGTAGTATTCTCAAAAGATATCTGAAATAATAAACTCATTGCAATGTGAGTGACACGCGTCCCTACAAGCAAGCAAGCAAGTTTATTTATATAGCACAATTCATACATAGAAGCAATTCAATGTGCTTTACAAAGAAAAAGAAAAAATATAAAAATACAAAAGCATAAAAACAAATACTCAAATGAAAACATCAAAACAACATCATAATAATAAAAAATAGAATAAGAAAACATAAAAAGAATAAAAACGGGATAAAAACATAGGAAGCTATAAAAGCTGTAAGGCTAAACAGTGCGGTTAAGTTTAAGTGCTCAGTCATAGGCACGTGAAAAGGGAAGTGTTTTTAACCTGGATTTAAAAACTGATACGTTTGGGGCACGTCTAAGATCTTCTTGTAGTTTATTCCAGTTGTGTACAGCATAAGTGCTAAACGCAGCTTCTCCATGTTTAGTTTGGACTCTGGGCTCTACTAGCTGACCTGTGTTCATGGATCTAAGAGCCCTGCTTTATATTCTTCAAACATATCAGAAATTTATTCGGGTCCTAAACCATTCAGAGATTTATAAACTAAAAGCACCACTTTAAAATCTATTCTGTAACTGACTGGAAGCCAATGCAAAGATTTAAGAACAGGAGTGCTCTGTTCTCTTGGTCCTAGTTAACATTCTAGCAGCAGCATTCTGAATTAGCTGCAGCTGTATTACAGTCTTTTTGGGGAGTCCAGTTAAGAGGCCATTACAGTAGTCAACCCTACTAGAGATAAAAGCATGGATGAGCTTCTCTTGGTCTTTTTGGGACACCAAGCCTTTGATTCTGGCTATATTTTTAAGATGATAGAATGCTGTTTTGGTTACTGCTTTGATATGACTGTTAAATGTGAGGTCTGACTCTATCAGAACACCAAAACTACGCACCTGATCCCTGGTTTTAAGGGCCCGAGAATCCATCTCTTGACTAATACTTGTTCTTTTATTTTTATTGCCAGACACAATAATCTGTTTTATCTTGGTTTAATTGTAGAAAACTTTGGTTCATCCAGGTATTTATGTGCTCTATACAGTGACACAGAGAATCTACTGAGCTGTTGTCATACGGTTCGAGAGACATATATATTTGAGTATCATCGGCATAGCTGTGGTAGTTAATGTTGTTGTTCCGTAGAATTTGGCCCAGAGGTAGCATATAGAGATTGAACAGAAGCGGTCCGAGAACTGATCCCTGTGGAACTCCGCATGTCATAGCCACCGTATCAGATTCATGATTACCAATGGTGACAAAGTAACTCCGGCCATCTAGATAAGATCTGAACCAATCAAGGACTGTCCCGGAGAGTCCTGCCCAATTTTCCAGCCTATCTCTAAGTGTTCTATGATCTACAGTGTCAAATTCTGCACTGAGATTTAATAGCACCAGAACTGTTGTTTTATCTGAATCAGTATTCAGCTGTATATCATTTAAAACTTTAATCAGGGCCGTTTCAGTACTGTGGTGAGGTTGGAAGCCTGTCTGAAATATGTCTAAATTGCTGAGTTGATTGAAGACAACCTTCTCAATGATCTTGGCTATAAAAGGGAGATTTGATACAGGTCTATAGTTGTTCATTATAGATGCATCCAGTGTTTTCTTTTTTAATAGGGGCTTAATGCAAGCTGTTTTTAGAAACGTTGGGAAAATGCCTGATTGCAGAGAGCTATTAACTATTTGCTGTAGGTCCATTGTTATAGAGTTAAAAATTGTTTTAAAAAAGTCTGATGGCAGTGTGTCAAGACAACATGTGGACGCTATACGATGACGAACTGTTTCTTCTAGGGATTTTTGATCAATTGTAATAAATTGCGACATAATAACCAAGTTATGTCTTAGTGGTCGTAGTGACGGTACAGTTTCCTTGTTAGACTGTGTAGTTCTGATGGTCCGTGTAATAAAGAAACACGCAAATTCATTACATTTCACAGTGGACATGAGTTCTCTCATGTGTACTACGCGCATACAAGGTTTGGCCCAATCCCAATGTCCCCCCCAAACTCTAAGCCCTCACAGACTTAGCGAGAATGCGCTTCAAAGCCCGTGAGTCTGTGAGTGTGGACATTGGGATTGGGCCTTAGATTCTGGTCCATTAGGCCTTTGAGTCAGGCCTATTGCCTTGCGCGCCAGTGACTGACAGCGTGAACAGGACAGGCTACTATGTAGCACACCATAGTCTATTTAAATAAAATAAAACTTAATTTTGCAACAACAAAATTGTAGCTAGTGAAAATGCTGAATGGCTAACTTTGGAAAACTACTAGCCACACTGGCTGGCGAGTAAAAAAGTTAATGTCAAGCTTTGATTACAAATAATACAATACCTCTACAATTATGTATTTAACAATAGACAACATCATAGCTGTTGTAAATTTCCATAATGGGATATATTTTCGTTAACTGGTACATATGTAAGATATTTTTCACTACTACTAGCATAAATACAACCATAAATGACCAGAAGACACCGCAGTTAATATTTTATTGTTTCAAATGTTTTTTCCACAAAATTATTCTGTGGAAAAAGTGCCTGAGATTTTCCACATTTGAACTTTCTCACCTGTCTGTCTATGAATTTGCATTGACTTCTTGTCAGCCACACACTACACTCACAGTACTATGCCCCCAACCTAAACCAATCTTGATTAGGTAATACTTTTCTGATCTTGTCGGTAAAGGAATATGAGACAAGTCCTGTTATTTTTTAAATTCAGTCTATTAAAATTCAGTCTTTTTTTTAGGCAGGTAGAATACACAGGGCCCCTTATATTAATTACTCAAGGTAATCAACCAAAATTAAAATAACATATTTCTCAAATTATAAATGTAGGCCTATTTCCCCCTATGTGGGGCTATGAAAATGATTCAGTACTTTGTGCACCCTGATAACATACAGAACTACACAAAAAACAAAAACATCTGAATTAAAATGGATAAACAAATAACAAAGCAAATTAAATGAATAATGCAAGTTGTTTTGTTAACTAAATTTAAAAAAGCGTAAGTACCACTTGATATATTGCTAGCAATGTAAGTTGTAACTTTTTTGTGGAGTTGTGGGTACTTAAAAATGTTTTGATGTTATGATTATTTGACAAATGTTGTAAAAATATTTAATTGAATAGAAAATGTCCAAAGTATTTTAATACATACAGGTCCAAGGCACCTAATCCTGTGAGGACTAAGTTAGCATACGCAATTGTTTAAAAATATATTTATTTTGCATTGATCGATTTTTATTCTGATAAAAAGTTGTATGACCTAGCCTACTTTCCGGTAAAATAATGGAAAATTATTCAATATGACAATGAAAGTGCCTTCAGTGTAACGGTGCATAAAAGCAGATTCTACACAATTTTTCCATAAAAAATAAGATTTCCATAAAATGTGGAGAAAAAAATAAAGATGTTATTTTCTGCTTTGCCTATTTTGGATCCAAAACATTGGGAAAAAGCACTAATTTTTACTTCATGTGATTGTTTGGGAAAACCTTTTGTCACCCATTTTCTCCATGTTCCCACAGCATACTGTGTTTACCCTTGCCAATCTGGGGGTGTCCTAGAGCAAAACCAAAACAACCTCCTTGTTCCATAGACTCTACTGAATAGAGAACGCATTTTAAATATGTTTTAACTCCAACAGGTAATGTTTAAGGAATTAATTTGTAAGTGCAACGGATGAGTGATTTCCCACATCTTGATGGCATGACATTTGGAGGTCTTACAGAAAACTAAAGACAAGACACCCACCTGTTCCCTTGCCTCTCCCCTTTCGATTGATGTATGCATTTGTGTCACAAGCGGTTTGATATTTACAGATTTCTGTCTCGTTAATAACGCATTTTGGTAATGCATTCACCACACAACGGCTTATGTCGTCGGGTTCGCCAGATTCCGCTGAACGAAGTAGAAGAAAAATGGTGTGCCAGCAAACACAAAGGCAAAGTGTAGAATATTTCATGAATGCAATACAATAAACAAATGTTAAATTAAAGAATGACTTTATTCTCAATATTCTAATGACGAATAAATTAAACAATTAATGAGTTTAAATACATCGGAAAACGTAAAAAGCAGCCACGATTTTATAGAAAGAGAGCGTTGAAAAGCAGTGATAAAGTGAGGTGAAAATCATGAGATAATGAGAATTACGGCGTCAGCTTTTGCTCCTCGCCCTCATCTTTCAGCTTCGTCGGGATCACTGCCTTGTCCAGAGTCCTCCTCAAATTTCTGAATGCCGTGAACAGTAGTGAAACATATCACAGTGAAACACTGGGATTAGCAAGGAATCAAATAACCGCGGCAAGTATCTTTGGTCTGGTAGGCTATATGTCACAATAATGACATCAATTTAAAATGTGAACAGGAGATTGATAATTCCTCACAAACCTAGTGAAAACAACATACCGTCATTTCGGGAATATTCATAAAAATAAGTCCACAGACTTATAGTGTTAGATGTGGAAAGGTGTAGAGATATGAATAGATTTGTATTAAAAGTGGTCATACCTTTTGTGGACTTTTTCACATTTTCATATTTCAAAATTGATTAAATTAGTTTTTTGCCACTGAACAACACAAATAAGTCAAAAATAAAATACACAGATGTTTCCAAATTATTTACAAATATAAAACCGAAAATAAATGACTGCGTAAGTATTCACCCCCTTTGCTATAAAAGTCACATACTTACGGTTGAAACGGAATCCACCTCTGTGCAGTTAAGGTGTTTCACATGATTTCAGGTTTATTACACCGGTCTCTATGAGACCCCCGGAATAAGTTTCTTATAATTACCGATCAATGGTAGAATTTAAGAATATTTCCAAAGCAGCTAATAGGCCTATCCCCTGGAGCACAGTAAAGTCCATTATTCAGAAATACGGAGAATATGGCACATCTGTGAATCGGTCTTGCAGTCTTTCACAGCTGAGCTTGACAGAAACTCACATCAAACATCGGCTGGAGTCTACTAGTATGAGATTCTGAGACCAAGTGAAATTAGATTATATGGTCTGATAAGACCAAAAGGGAGCTATTTGGCAAAAACACTACCCTTGTGTTTCACAAAAGCGGTCACACCAAAGTAACCAACGTTTTCGAAGTAAGTTTATCTTGTGTAATCCTACAAAAATGCAGGAACCATGTCTGAGTAGTAAATACATTACAACAGCCTGATAGCCTATGCATCAATAGAATAGAAAATCCACACAGCCAGCGCGTGTTCGTTTCGAGTGCAGACGTGCGTTCTGATTTACCAATTGTGAACGAACGTCTACCAATTGTGAACGTCTAACATACGGAATAATTTAACAGTATACAAGTTTAAGATTAATATTGAAAACATAAAGATGAATATAATGCATTGCCTAAATATAGCTTTGTATTCCAGTTGACATAGCCTACCTTTGGATGCTTGAAGTATATAGAGTTAGATATCTGCCAAAAGGTTAAGCGTGCATATGTAAACTGGTGTGATCATAAAAAAAATCATACGTAAAACATGAAACGTAAGCGTGAAATTAGATCTGTGAACGTACAAACACCCTGTTACGATGACGGACTAATATTTTTGCTTGTACGAATCAAGTTTTACAATTCTAAAATACAGCAATATGTTCTGGAGTTTTGGCAGTTTCATCTCATCCTCCCAAAAAACGTAACCAAAACTTCCCGGGATGAGTGCTAATATAACAAGCAGAGGCAGTGTGAACAAAAGGAAATCAGGGAAACTGTAAATAGGTATCCTGCAAGAATTCAATTTAAAAGTCTCTTTCTTCATGCATGCATAGTGAATGCTGATTTTCATGTGCATAACTGCTCTTTGTGCATAAGTTTCATGTGTAATAAAAATCCTACATACTTGTTGTGGTCCCAAATACTCAAGCAGCGTTGCTTTATGGGTCTTCGACCCTGTACAATGAGAGTTTGTTAAAATACTAAACAACTAAAATGAAATGTTAAGCAATTACTACAGACATTCCAGGCCACATACAGCCATCATAAATAGTATGGACAGAACACAGCTGTGAAAGAGCACATGCCAGACCGTAATATTTAGAGAATATTTTGACCTAAATCACTTCATTAAATTTTGCTGCTCAGGAGGATATTCTATGCAAGGGTATAGTGTGTCCTTGTCGTTTTCACACGTGTTTTACCTAACGCCTAAATGCTTGATAGCCTACTGGTGTAATGTCGTTATGCAGCCCTAAAAACCAACTTTGGACTTTTATTTTGAACATGAAATCCGGAATGGCAGCTATGGTTGAACACTGGGCTAGCGGTCCAACTTATTGTTGTTAGCTTCACAGTTTCGAAGAGCTATGTTCGGTTCACATCTTTGCAGATGCCAGATGTGAGACACGGGGTGTCATCCATGTCCTCATTCAATATCAACTGCATAGCTAATTGTGTCAATTCTATGCACACAAAGTTTATGCATCCATAATTTTTACACTGTTCATTTTTGGTTATTAAAATGTATAAAAACTACTGTGAATTGCAAACATTTACTGTAAAGAATGTGTTGTTAAGCTCTGTGATCCAGAATTGAGATTTAAAAATGATCAGCTCTGCTATGGTAAAAATGCATAACCACTAAAACACCTACAGTAACACAAAAGAGGATAAGGCAAGTGACATTTTTATTGCACAGAGCATTTATTAAAATGTAGCAATATATGCAATATAAAAATGTCTTTGAAACAAAGAGAAAATAATAGTCACATTAAAGTTATAAGAAAATTTAAAAAATGGCCTGTCTCGTGTCAATGTAAAATGTGTCTTTTGTTCAGTATAACAAAACCAAAAAAATTATACACTAATATGAAAATGAATGGGTTCAGTTTGTTGTCTGGTAAACAGGTGTCCCAGCTGACTGCTTACTGCATGAGATATAGACGAGTGACAGAGAGAGAGAGGGGAATGAGAAATGAAACAATTGGAGGGCAATGAAAGATTTCAAACATGAAGGGACACTTATACTAACCTTAATGAAGTGCCACTCAAAATCCATCAGGTTTTTTAATAGAGTGGCAACATGTTGATTTACTGCCAGCGTCTTCTTTTGGACCATCTTGCCTGTCTTTTTAGACATTGTCTTTCTACAGCCGGCCTTTGTTCCCCTCTCTGGGTTAATCTCAATGAAGCACCTAAAACAAACAAGCCCAAGATCAGGGAATGCAAGAACTCACTTAATGTAACATGAAATTACAATTGATTATAAAAGCAGTATCACTTGAATGACATTTTAGTTCACCATTTTTAAAGTGACATTTACCTGTCAAAACCAGAATGTCTAACACTTAGGCCTAATCAAAAAATCATAAACAGACTTGTTTTTGATTTATAGACAACTGCTTTTAAAATTACTCTTTAAGGTATGGCGTCAGATTTATGTCAAAAGTCATGAGAGCAACAAAACATGCTCATGAGCAAATTATATTGAGGTTATATTCATATTCAGGTTAGTTTGGAATCCTATCATAGGAATATATATTCCAGAGGCCTTACCTCGGAATTAACTCCAGTGTCTGAGCCGCCTCATCTTCGTACTGTAGGTTGAAGATATAAAAAGTAGCAAACACTGCAACAAGCCCTGTGATAAAGGTTGGCTGAACCCTCTCACAGATAATTCGGCCTTCAGTGGAAACCACCCATCCAATCATAACTTGCTCAGTGCCGCCTGTTGCAGACAGAGATAATTAAAACACATAGGTATCTTGTGTTGTACACATACAGTATAACAAGTTTTTTTTATGGACACAATAATAGTCTTTAGTATATAAGCTTTCAACTCACTGGAACAATGTATGTATTTATTCAGGTCTTCTCTTCTGTGTAATCACAAATAACATTCAAAGGGTTCTAAAGGTTCTATTATGTACTCCAACAGTACAACATGTGCACGAATATTCTGCAACACTTAGGCTAATAACTTCCTACCCCATTCTTCACTTACGCAGTATCAGACGAGGGCCGGCGGGAAACGTCAGGGTGGCTTCTATGTCTGCTGCAGTGGCAAACTCCTATTAAGCATATATGCGGAAAACTCCCTACTGTGGACCAATAAAGATTCACCTATTTGAATCACCTGACTTAATACCGTGCACGTTTAGTTCATCAGTGCCGAATGTCGAGGTGATGGTGTACAGTGATCGAAGGTACAATTACCGACGTGTTCCCAAATTATCTGTGAAACAGTGTGCGTTGTTGACTACATAAGTCGAAAGTTGTTTTATCATGCGGACATAATTGTTGTTTCCAGCTGTATCAACGTTACTCTATTATTCCACGTGAACGAATGACTAGGCTAATTAGCATCTCTTTATAGCCTATTGCCGTAGCTTGGAAATTTGCTGCGCTACACTGTAGTATGTTTGCGCTATGTATGTGTATTACTTAGTTATGTTACATGAGACCCAGTGTGATTTCAGGCGACTGTTATAAGCTACACTTTAAGACGTTTATATTCTAGTAACCAACTTCTTATGCTTACTAAATGATCACGTGACTAAGTTCATTGTCTAAGAACTAGTGCAATTATGGTCTTAGACTGCCATCGTGCGGACCAAATGTGTAATAGCACTGTAGCTATGTCTTGTATTTGCAATGTAAGTATTGTTAATAACAACGCTGTCCGTCACATTTACAGGAACCACACATACACTTACACACACAGTCATATTTAAACACGGTCAAACATACACCCACACAATCCTCTAACGACGTGATGCCAGCTTGTTAAAGAATAATTGGGAATAAACATAGTTTGAAGAACCGAGGAGTTTGCATCATCTTTCTGACAGAAGATCTTAGTCAGTTTGGGTACAGCCAGATCAGCAACAGTGCACTGTCCAACACAATATACAATGGTATTCAAAATTAGAAAAGCAGTGTGCTTATAATCATAATAGAAAAAGTAATAAAAACTTTAGCAATTTACTTACATCGGCACTGAGCGTCAGTCCCTCAGGTGACTCCTTGAAGTGGGCCATCAAGAGCTGAGTGATATGCAGTGTCAAGTCACCAATTTCTCTCTGCAAGACAGCCTGGACATCATTTGTCTTCACTTTTGTTCAGAAATATTCTACATTTGCATTTCCACATTCCTCAATCGCCAGCTCTAAGGCACGGGGGACAGGTACATCGGTCAGATACTCAAAATGAGAATAGATTCCCTTTTGCGTAAATAGGTAAGGCCACTTCAGCTGCAAATCAGTTCCAGTGGGTGCTGGGATCACATTTACCTGCCATGCCTGTGCTGAAGACTGAATGTGGTCTTCATGAGATCTATCATTTCGAGAGAGGTCTGGCTGCAGGGCTTGCTTCCGGCTCCACTGTGGTTCTCTTCCGGTCGCAGGCTCCGCTCTCAGTAGAGCTCCACTGTGGGTCGCTTCCGAAACAGATTTTTTTTGTTTACGTCCCATTCTCTGTTGTTTTCGCTACACATGACAACGGTAGACAACGGTATGTGACTGATTAGCATTATCCAAAACACTGAAAAATGTCTGAATGCATGGGTCTTGCATATGTTTGCATTTAAAAAAGCTACCACTATCAATATGTGCAAATCTAAATCACGGAACTTACCGAATGTTACACATGTGCGTAGGCTATTTGTCCTTTTATAGGTAGGTGGCTAGCATTTGCACTTGAAGTTTTATGGTAGTATTCACTTTTTTTTCTGTGGATAATGTAAGCTAACTGTTTATATATAAATGTGTGTTCGGCTTTATTAAATGTTTTTGTAAAGAGTTTAGCAAGAGTATAGGCGGTATTTGTCTTAATATGTTGACTATGAGTGAAGATTGAGGAAGTGGAATTGGCAGAGGCTACACAGCTGTATGGAAAGCGATGGGTTGAGGAAACAAGTGAGGGCCTGGACGAACATCAGAGGGAATCAATCGTGGAGCCATTCTAGTTTGTATTTCACAACATTGAAGACCTGGAAGTTTTTTGTGAGGAAATTACAGATAGTCAAGTGTATTTGGCCTACTGTGAATGCCCAAAATTACTTTTAGCACAAGAAGCACACTACTATTGTCGTGATATCATTCCTGCTTTCATGCCAGTTAGCTGCATAACGCAACTCTCCTGCTATCTGCCTTTTGCCAGCCTTTCTTTCTTTTCTTACTTTTTAATTTTCTTTTAATCTTCTTTAAATCTTTTACCTTTGTTTCATTTTTGTTCTATATTTGTTTTAATCATATTTTTACAATTTTATATTAATTTTTAAAAGAGAAACCTCAGCATAATTCTTTTGTATTTTTGATTGATTTTTTATGATGGAGGAGCTAAGACAGCTGTTGGAGGAACAGTTCAACCGCTTAGAAGCTTTAGTCACCAGAGTGCTCCTCCGGTCGGACTGTGGGTCCTGTCCAGTAGGTGAATCAACAAATGCTAATGCTAACATAGCACAACAGGCTAACCTAAGGCTAGAGAGCTCTAAAGATTTCCCTATACTTGATAGAACACAGTCAAAACTGGTGAACAGATCAGAGCAATTTCAGAGCGAATGACTGAATGAGATGATAACACAGCTTGAAATACGTGAGAGTGAACAATTCATTGACACTGTAGCAGCTACTCTAGGGGTTGAGCTACCAAATGCTAACGGACAGACACAGATTGGTATACAAGGGATTACTTCAAACCTAGACCACTCTGTCACGGACCTGGCTGACACTCTCCCCTGGACATGTGCTAATGCCACTGGATTAACCGCAGAGGCTTTCAAACCAGCCTTCCCCAATGACACATCTTACTGGCACAGCACCGGGGATAGACCGAAGGCATCAACTCCAGCGGGGACTTGGTCTGACGTCGTACGCCGCAGAGGCAAATCCAGAAAGAAATCAAATAGAGCACCAACACTCAATCCACCACCTGAACTATCACTGCAAAACAGGTACGATCCACTGAACGAAATGTGTGTAAATGAACCTAGGGAAGCTAACCACAACACTAGCATTAGGGCTAACCAAAATCCAAGAACTAGCCCTAAAACCACTGATAGGACGAGGGAAAGAAGAAACTTTGCTAACCACATCTGATAAACCAGATACTACCTTGATTGGGGACGACATAACCAAGCATATCAGAATGGCAAAGACTGAAAACCTAATCATGGTTGACACATCGGTCAGAGAGCTAACAGAAATGTTGCCAGTTATTCTCTCTACACATCCAAGCAACATGCAGATTATTATCCACACTGGGTCTTTTGACATTCTACAAAAAACTGGCTCTGAGATCCTGAAAAAAGGATTTTTCTATGCTACTGGAGAAAATAAACAACTTTCAGCAACATATTTTCATCTCAGGCCCCATTCCAACCTTGGGGAAAGGAATTGAATCTTTTAGCAGACTCCTTGGGCTGAATACGTGGTTGACATCAGCATGCCTCAACCACGGGATAAGGTTTATTGACAATTTCAATATTTTTTGGAACTGTAAAGACCGCTTTAGACCTGATGGGGTTCATCCAAACATCATGGGATGCCGACTGCTTGGTGCCAACATATGTCACGCTCTTGGAATGCCTTTTTCAAACAAGATAAGCATGAAGGACAGTACTCATAGGCTGAATATCCACCCCCCCTCTCCTGACCCTCTAACTAAAATCACCCAATGCTTCCAGAAGTTGTCCTTGTCCCAAACGGGGGCACAACAACTCCCATCCAACCCTCCACCACACTCACCCTCTCCACCTCAATCACACCCACCCTCTCCCCCTTTATCACACTCCCCCTCTCCCCCTCTACCACACTCACACTCAACCCCTCCACCACACTCACCAATCAGGGAGCTAGTTCTAACCAAAGAGAGCAGAGGTCATCTTTCCCTATGTCCCACTCCTCCCTCCCATTTAAAACGATTGCTTAGACTACTGCCACATCGTCAACAACCTTGTCCTTTATTTCCACAGAGCACAGAATATACTCGGTGATGTGCTTTGGGTCCCTGCTATTGTGAAAATACCAATGCCGACTGTTTTGAGTACAAGCTAGGACCCAGTATCTCTATTCCTGTGTTAATTAGAAATAGAAGGAATCGTGAGCATGCAACCTCTAAAGTAAACTTGTCTAATCTGTTAACTGTAACATGTCAACCTACTAGTCCAGGAACCCCTATTATATCTATTAAGCTGGCTTTACTTAATATCGGATCTCTCGCCAACACATCATTCTTGGTAAATGACATTATAATATCCTATAACCTAGATTTTGTTTCTCACTGAAATGTGGCTAACAGAAGATTGTAGTGCTACTATTCTTAATGTTACAGCACCTGAAAAATTTGGCTATATGAATACGTGTCAAAATGGTAGGAAAGGAGGAGGAGTGGCTGCCCTATTCAAAGATACATTCCAGTGCAAAGAAAATACACTAGGTCATTTTATTTATTTTGAATACCTCTGTTTTACATTGAAGGGTACCCCCAAAATTTTGTTTTTAACCATTTACAGACCTCCACGATATTCTGCAAATTTTATTGATGATTTTGCTGAACTACTCTCTGTTATATCAATTGATTGTAACTTGTTTATTATTACAGGGGATTTTATCATCCACATAGATAATAGTACGGACAATAATGCCAAAGAACTTTTTGTACTACTTGACACTTTTGATCTCACTCAACATGTGAAAGAGCGTACACACACTCGAGGCCACATTCTAGATCCGGTTATCTCTAAAGGTCTCGATATTTCCTCTGTCATGGTTAAAGACTTGGCCCTCTCTGATCATTTCTGTGTCTTTTTTGAATCACTTATCACCCTGAATGTTCCAGTAAACTCTGTTTCTGTTAAGAAAAGGTACATTAATGAGAGTACCAATGCTCAGTTTATGGAAGCCATAGCTATCTCTCCAACAATAAGTGCTGAGTCAGTTGATGTACTCCTGGATAATTTTAATGCCAAAATATTGAATGTCATGG
>JACXGI010016098.1:0-11023 GCA_016801175.1 Esox masquinongy | reverse complement strand
AATGGTTTGATGAAACCAAGGTTTAACTTTTTGGCCAAAATCCCAAAAGGTATGTTTGGTGCAAAAACAACACTGCACATCACCCAAAGAACACCATACCCACAGTGAAGCATGGTGGTGGCAGCATCATGCTTTGGGGCTGTTTTTCTTCAGCTGGAACTGGGGCCTTAGTCAGGATGGAGGGAATTATAAACAGTTCCAAATACCAGGCAATTTTGGCACAAAACCTTCAGGCGTCCGTTAGAAAGCTGAAGATGAAGAGGAAATTCACCTTTCAGCACGACAACGACCCAAAGCACACATCCAAATTCACAAAAGCATGGCTTCACCAGAAGCAGATTAATGTTTTGGAATGGCCCAGCCAGAGCCCAGACCTGAATCCAATTGAACATCTGTGGGGTGATCTGAAGAGGGCTGTGCACAGGAGATGTCCCCGCAATCTGACAGATTTGGAGCGCTTTTGCAAAGATGAGTGGGCAAATATTGACACGTCAAGATGTGCCATGCTAATAGACTCCTACCCAAAGAGACTGAGTGCTGTAATAAAATCAAAAGGTGCTAATCTTTTTTTTAATCTTTACGTTTTCTTATTGTATTTCTATTATTATGATGTTTTCATTTGTTTTGATGTTTTAATTTGAGTATTTGTTTTGATGTTATTGTATTTTTATATATTTTATATTTTATTTTTCTTTGTAAAGCACATTGAATTGCTTCGATGTATGAATTGTGCTATATAAATAAACTTGCTTGCTTGCTTCAACAAAGTATTAGTTTAAGGGTGTGCACACTTATGCAACCAGGTTATTGTGAGTTTTTTATTTTTTATTTTTCCCCCTCAAAGATTTCAGTTTGTTTTTCAATTGAATTGTTCACGTTATAGGTCGCATTAAAGGTGGAAAAAGTTCTGACATGATTTATCTTTGTCTCATTCTTTTACATCACAAGAACCTGGCATTTTGACAGGGGTGTGTAGACTTTTTATATCCATTGTATATGTGGAGACAGATGGAGATGCCAAGACCCACCCTAATCTTACTGAGCTTCATCTGAATCTTCTTGGAGACCATGTCAGCCCAGTACTTCTCCACCAGGAAGTCCCAGAACACCCGGCCTATAAGGGCATTCACCCATGCCTCGGGCACTGGCCTTTGCCCCTCCCCCAAACGCTCACACAGGCTTCTGTGCAACTGATAAAAACAACATCGGAGTTAAATATGGTGAAACAAAGCAAGTTTTTTTCTGGATCAAAGAGGCTTAAGTGGTGGGCAAGGTCAGGGGCATGTCAGTGCGCATGGGAGTGGCGGTCAGCTTGTCACCCACAGAATTTAAGAAACTTAAATTGCAAATATTACTCACACATTTAGCATTTTCGATGTTGCTGTTCTATAAAATTAGCATTGCAACATAAAGTTCTGACAATGGCCCATCAGCAAAATTACATTTGTTTTAGCGTTGGACTTAAATCATCCAAGTAGGTTGGATGCTGATTTGTAATTTGTCTCAATTTTATACTTTCTCCTCCCGAGCCTCAAAGCACTTTACACTGAAAATGAATATTCAGCTCAGTGCCTTGGTGTTTGTTTACTCCCATCATGCATACCTGTAAATACTCATGGCCACTTTCTCATAAATATGCTTTAACTTTTCCAAGTACGATAGAAAACTTTTCCAAGTTTTCGATACGACAGATCCATGTCCTATGATATCATCTACATTTTAGTCATTTAACATACTGATTAGAAGACGGATGAGTTGATTTCAAGCATAGGCTGATTCATCACTACAATATACTTACCAAAACAGCTATAATATCATAAGCAGGAAGGGATGTGATAATTTGACAAATGTTCATTTTATTTTATTTAATTGGGCATATTTTAACAGGAAACGTGGCTTAAAAAGTTAACAAAACAGTTACTACCTGCCATCATGACTTAAAAAACATGCTATGGTTCCAGCCTAGAACAATATTTAAACTAGGAAATTAATCAAACCATTAGGCTATTGGAGGACAAAGCACAAAAATAAGACTGAGACGCTGATAGACTGAGTTAAAACCAAACCATAGTCAACATAGAGGAAACACAGCTCAACGTTGTAGTGTCGTTTTTCAGTATCAAATGGGTGGAGTTTTCTCCTACGCAGACCTAAAACTATGCAGATTTCGGCTGCCTCCCAAAATTAGGGTAGGATGGGGTAATTTGCCCCCTGGGGTAACTTGCCCCCCCCCCATGTAATTCACAAAAATCCCACAGGGTGTGCCCAACACTTTTCCTGGCTGTCAGTAATCTTGCTTAACTAAAAATGTTCTGTGTCATCACAACTTTTGGATGTATTTGCACTAAACAATTCTGATGTAACTTGATCAAATTATTATTATTTTTTTTTTTAAAGATTTCCAGATGTGTTTCAGTTAGGTTAGTTCTATACAATTTTTTATGTACAAGTTGTAAAGCCTTCAGATAAATAATCCACTTGTTTAGAGAGAAAATGTTGAATAACTTTTAAATAAAGTAGTAATATGTTGGATGACTGTGTTGAGGGTAACTGGCCCCCTTCTAATTACCCCCTTTATCTTTATGCATGTCATTTGTACAATCACAAGCTCAGTTTGTGCTTGCTAACTGTAATTAGTATTAATTGTAATAAAATGTATGCATAAAACAGATTAAATGGATTTTAATACATGTGTAAACCCTATTGGGGTAACTACCCCTGTTATCCCAGTACAAAAAAACTAATTTTCTTATGACAACATTTCATCAAATATCTAAAAAAGTATAAATTGCATCCGTTTGCTTCCCTTATAGTTTATTCTCCTTAACCTAATAATCATCCACATATAATTTTTCCCCAACATTTCCATTTTCGTGTCCGCAGGTAGACATTATTTCTTGGGGGGCCAGTTACCTCATGTGGGGGGCGAGTTAGCCCAGTCCAAAGAAAATAAATCCATTTTCTAAAAACAAAATTTCATCAAATATCTAAAAAAGAATAAACCGCATCCATTTGGTTCCCTTATAGTTTATTCTCCCAAGTCTAATCATCATACACATCCCTTTTTTCCCCCAACATTTACATTTTTCTGTCCGCAAGTAGGCAATGTTCTTAGGGGGGGCTGGTTACTCCATTTTACCCTAATGCAAACAACGCTGGCAATAGCCTATAGCTAGCATCCCCCTATTATGTGCCATCTGCTATTATCGGCCATTTCTAGCGGTTGGAGTTCAAATTCCTCTCAAGTTCAAAATTTAAATGCACTGGAAAACAACGGTACGTTTTTCTAATAAAAATACCCTTTCAGCTAGCCCACCACCATTTTATTTAATAGAGATGTATGGAGATTAAATACATTTTTAGATTTAAAAAATGTCATGTATGGAAATTGTTTTAGACAAGTTGCAAATCGTGAAATTCGACTTAAGTGACAGACCAGACGTCATGTAATATCAAAGTGATCAGATGTAATGACTTTTTTCTTCACTAGAAGGCATAAAAGGATTCTAAAACCTTCTAGTAAAAACACTTAAGATTGTGATCTGTCATTTGTAACACAAATAAAAAGGAAATAAAACGTTATTGAACAAAATAGTAAGGTGGCCGATAATAGGGGACGGTGGCCGATAATAGGGGATCATATTTTTTTGCCATGTCGCTAACCAACTAGCTGAAAATATTCATATTTCCACTGACATTTCAGAAATGGTAATTAATAATGCTAGTTCACATTTGTATGTCACTAATAATCACTAAACATTGACAATTTGATCAAATGATTACTCGGTACAAGAAGATATACAGCTCCAGAAAAAATTGAGACCACTGCACCTTTTTCTTTCCTTTCCAAAAAAAGTTGGAAAGGAAAGTTGAGTGAGTACCAGAAGCGTTCAATTTGCACTGGTCTCTTAATTTTAACCCTTCTGTTCCTCACTCAAAACCTTCCTTTTTGACTTTTTTGGAAAGGAAAAAAAAGGTGCAGTGGTTTCTTAATTTTTTCCGGAGATGTAGGCCTATTTCAAAACTACTACCAGTACCATGTGTATTCTGGAGAAGCAGTGTTTAGGAGTTTGTTTTAGAGAACAGACAACTTTCAATATTTGCTAGGGCTAGCCTGTAGCTATGGCCAGGCCCGCCGATAGGGGGGGACAAACGGGTCTGTTGTCCTGGGCCCAGGGTAGGGGGAGGCCCAGAACTGACATTGGGTTGACATTAAAGGGCCCATCTGAGATTATCTCGTCCCGGGCCCAGGCAAGGCTGTCAGCTGGCCTGGCTATGGCATACCAGACAACTCCTCGCATTACTGACAACAAAAACAAAGATTATTTCAATAAATCTATAACTAAAGAAACGCTCTGTTTGTTATCTTCCTACCACTCGCTAGTCACGAGTGACTGATCGTTCAGAATGAGCCGGGAATAACAGGCAAACCGGAGTCACAAGGGACGATTTAAAGTAATGTCCATTACAACTTGATTGTTCTGCCTAAGCTCCTGGAAGTTTTTTCTTCCTAGATGACGAGTCTTCCAGCTGCTTACTTTCTGCTGGGAACATTACTGAATTCAGGGGTTAAATTGGGATTTAGGAAGAGGGAGGACTTGTATCTAAAATGTTAAACTGCTAGGCGGTTGAAGTACGTGCTCTCAGGTTCCTGTTGGCTCCTGCCAAATTTAAACCTATCAAAATTAATTCTATCAAAAATGTTCATCTAATTTCTGATTGAGTAATGTTTTTATTTGTAAAGCTGGGCTTAAATGCAATTTATCACTTTTCTTATTAGGCAGACGAAAATTGTTTTGGTGGCTAGCCTAAGAGTTTCTTTGGCTGTAAAAACACTGCAAAGGTAAGTAAGCATTCATAACGCATATTCATAAGGTGGAGCTACACTGTAAGCATGTGACACTAAAAGCGAATACTTGCTCATTCCAATCAAGATGTAGAAGTTTGATTATTGGTCAAGCAATGTCTACATAGCTATCGGATCTGCCTGTCATAATTTTCCAACGCCAGGGTGGTGGGTTTGTTTTCCATGATGGACCAGTAAGAACTATGCATTCACTACTATAAGTTGCTCTAGATAATAAGAGTGTCTGCAAAAACTGAAAAACCTTCTCGACGTCATTCCTGTTACCTTCTTGTTGGCTCCAGGACTGCCCTCTGGGCTGTGTGTAGGGCTGCCGGCAGGGGGGCTCTTGGGTGGCGCTGGGGGTTTGACATACTTGACCATGTAGACATTGTAGTCCAGCAACATCTTCTGCCGGACGCCTCCAACCAGGGAATGGTCCTTCTGACTGGGCTCGTCCGTGAGGCTGCTGCGGCTGCTGCTCGTGCTGTCGGCTTCCAGTATGTGAGGCCGTTCTGTTGTAACAATCAGACCGAGGTTCAAAACCCTATCTGAAATCATTGTTAAATACATCTGTGTTCAGATGTGCTTGATTTAACTTTCCTCTTAGAATGGAACCAATCATGTCAGAAAGGTCCAACCGGACCCCACCGGCAGTCCAGGCAGGCTGTACAGTTCCTTTTGAAATACTGGATTTAAATTGTATTTTTAGGGACTTATTGACATATAAACCCTGGATTGCTGATGCTGTCTTGGCTAATATGAGTCTTTCAAGCCACCAGACTGGCATATTATTTTCCTCCTTTTGGGGCTTTGAGTAATGCAATTGAATCAGGGAATTTCAATAAAAAATCCTGTAAAGAACCCAATGATCTGCCACATATGCATGCAGCCAACACCGATTCAAGGGATGTTGGAAGACAATTCATATTTAAGTTAAAAAAATTATGAGTGTAAAAAATGAATCCAACATTTTGGTACTGTAACTATAGAGGTTTAAAACATAGGTCCAACATTACCAAACTTGCGGGAACACATTGTAAAGACCAGACCAGACCAGACTCCACAGAAGAGACCATGGTTTGGGGTTTGGCAAGTCAAAAATGGAACATTCGTGTTTAGTTGTTAATTTTCTCAAAATCTAAAAGGCAACTTGTAAATTTAAGCCAATTACTCATGTAATTGGAACATTACTTACTACAACGACATGAAAGTGGCAAACTGACACATTTACAACTGTCAAAACAAACCTTTAGATGAAAAGTGTACATATGTAGAATTTTAACAAGTCCAAAATTGTATTTATCTTACAAAATAATAACCAAGTGTTGAGGCAATTTATAATGAATTAAATGGTAAAATGGTTTCCAAACTCACTTCCCTGTTTACATAATTTGCATTACCCACATTTTGAAGTCAACAATGTATGGGAGGATAAAACTAGATGGCGATGCCACTTAAAATCAGCTGTCATTTTGTCCACTCCTTTAACAGACTGCCAGTGAAGTCCTGTTCTGGGGTCCAGTGAAAACAGATGGTTCAGTAAAGAGCCAGCTGGTGAAGGAGAATATAGTGCTCTCTGCTAATACTGGTTCTATTATGTTAAATATGAGCAAACAGAGTTGTGAAAAAAAGTATTTGCAGTTTATCCTCTAGGCCTTTAACTCAAAAATCAAACCTTTAATTTAAGTTAATTGATTGAAAAAAATAAATGTGAAATAAATTAAATATTTTTCTCTAAAACATGTGTGCCACAATTATTGGCAGCCCTAGAAATTCTTAAGAGTAAAATCTAACTGAAATAAATTTCCATTCATATTTCATGTTTTTAAGTTCACCTGAATGATCTGGAACACTTAAGTGCTAAGCCATGAATTCCTGTTTCATTGGGGTATAAATATAAGGCGACACACAAGCCTAATTCCCATAGTCATCTGTCACGTTGAGTAGCAGCAGGACACAGGCGCAGAGGTGGTGGATCGAAGCACTTTTAATAAACAGACATACTAACAACAGGATCAAAAACCAAAGACTCAAAAGGGAACGTCGCATACAACAATGACCGACCAGAAACACAGGAAACTGGGGAAACTAAATAGGGAGGTGACAAAGGGCAAACATGACACAGGTGGCACAACCAAACTGCACACTGGTGAAATCAATGAACACAGGGGATTCAAACAGAACACATAAACAGCTGCACATAGAACTAAAAGACACTTAACATAAAAATGCAACAGTCAGGCCCCGGCAGTTACAGTGATCCATCACTATGGCAAAGACAAGAGAATACAATAAAGATGTGTGACAAAAGGCTGTTGAGCTGCAATATTCAGGAAATGGCTACAAGAAAATAGCTCAACGGTTGAAAATGCCCATTTACATTATCAGAGCAATAATAATGAAGTTTAAAGCAACTGGAGATGTTAAAAATCTGCCTGGAAGAGGACGTCTGTCTATATTGACCCCACGAATAGTGAGGAGGGTGGTTCGAGTGGCTAAAGAATCTCCCAGGATCACAGAATTGCAGATGTTAGTTGGGTCTTGGGGTCAGAAAGTCTCCAAATCTACAATCAGACACCACCTAACTAATTACACGTTGTTTGAGAGGGTTGCCATAAAAAACCTTTGCTGTCATCAAACAACAAACTCAAGCATCTACACTTTGCCAAACATTGCTGGAACTTTCAGTGGGACAGGGTTCTATGGTCAGATGAGACTAAATCAGAGCTTTTAGGAAACAAACACCAGAGGGGGGTTTGGCATAGACAAAGATATCAGTGCAGAAAAGTACCTCATCCCCACTGTTAAGAATGCTGGTAGATCCTTGATGTTGTGGGGCTGTTTTTGACAGACCACTGTTAGATTCTGCCCATGTTGTGTTAAGTTTCTCATGCCCATGTCCTATCACCGCGTAAGCAGAGCCGGCCAAGAAGAGCGAAGGTCTCTTACTGAGTGGGTGAGTGACTGACTGACTGACTGACTGACTGAATAACTGTATAGCAATTACCTAGCCATCTACAGTAAACTCTTTCTAATTTAACACGTTGAATGTAGTGTAGTGACACTGTTAAACCTGATATTGGTTGAGATTAGGTGCTGTCACGATATCAGATTTTCACTACACGATTAACGTGGCCAAAATAATTCACGGTAACGACATTATCACGGTATCTAGGAAATTTGAAAAGAAAAATGCTATCAGTCAAATTCATCTTCAACTTTGTTTAATGTGTTTTGTTTCCTCTTTTTTGGCTAATGAATTACACTCAAAATACGAGTTTATGGAGGTGGAGAGAGTCTGGTACCATAGCTGTACAAGCAAAAAATAAAAGCGTACATAAAGAACAATTACACTTAATGGACAGTGAAAAGGCAACCGGATGAACTGATAAACAAATGATCCACAAGGCCTAACACTGAGAGGAGTTTTTGGAAAAATACAAAACATTTGTCTAGTGAATAGGCTACGAAAAGGCGTTAATTCAAACGCTAGTGTATAGGTTCAGACTCGTAGGTTAAGCACATGCATTGTTTGTCCATGCTATGGAAAAATTGAGAGGAGATTTTGGAAAAATACAACGTCCTTTTTTCCACGTGAATAGGCTACAAAAACGGTGTGTCTTTGCAGATCTCTCCCGGGGGTTCTAGAGTGGCTAATGAGTTGATTTCAATGCCAGTGCATAGGTCCAGTCTCCTTGTTTAAGCACATGCATTTGTGTTTGTCTATAAGTGAAATGAATAAGGTATTGAAAAACCGAGAGGGGTTTTTGGAAAAATACAACTTCAGTTTCGCCTAGTGAATACTATATTATCATATGTGTATTATTAACATGATATCAATATTTCATTTTTTAAATATCACGGTTATCGTCAATACCGGTATATCGCGACATCCCTAGTTGGGATATTAGCTAATGTAAGGAACTAGTTTCAAAATCTGTGCAATTTCGACTAATTGGTTTAACACTGCAGAATTATATCGACACCTCATCTCTGCACATTTAGCTTTGTGGCATAGTGATTAAAGACACAGTCTGTCACATCAGAGACACCGGTTTGAATCCAGGGAGGGCAACATCATTCCTTTAATTGCGGGCCGGCCGAACTAGGCTTGCCTAGAACTTTTCTTGTTCTTCCAAAGTCCCCGGACTACTTGTTAGGCTACATGACATCGTAGACTCCATAAAGTACCAGCAGATATTAAATCAAAACCTTACTGTCTCTGCCAGGAAGATTAAACTGCCTCGTGGTTGGACCTTCCAGCAGGACAACGATCCAAAGCACACCTCAAAATCAACATAAAAATGCTTCACTGACCACAGAATCAAGGTTTTGCTATGGTCATACTAGTCCCCTGATCAAAACGCCATAGAAAACCTATGGGATAGGTTAAAGAGGAGAGCTCACATGTGTGGACCTCAGAATCTGAAGGATCTGGAGAGATTCTGCATGGAGGAATGGTCTCAGATCCCTTGCCATGTGTTCTCCAAGCTCATTATGGATTATAGGAAAAGACTCAGAGCTGTTATCTTGACAAAGTGAGATTGCCAATAATTAAATGAAGGGGTGCCAATAATTGTGGCACACAGACATTTGAGAAAAGTATTTGTTTTAAGAATACATTTTTCCTTTCAATTGTCTTACTTCAATTGGAGGTTATATTTTTGCTAATATTTTGAATGAAAGATAAATAATAAAGACCTCACAGCTTCTTTTGCTCATATTTACCAAGGGTGTCAATATTAGTGGAAGACACTGTAAGTCTACTGTGTGTGTGTGTATGTTTATGAATTTTCCCTTACCGCTGACTGGACGTTCACTGGATAATTTATTTGCCTGGGACTTAAGTTTGGATGCCAACAGAATCCTTCTGAACCACTCCTCCTTCTCACGACCCGTCCTCCCAAACAGGAACAGGATCAGATCCCGCTCCCTGGGGTCCTCTCCACCCACCGCTCCCCCTGGACCATCTACCTTCTCCAACTTCTCCTCCCCAGGCTCGGGCCTCTCTCCCTGGGCCTTGGCCATGAAGTCCTCCTGCTTGGCCAGCTCGATACAAATGGGGTACTTCTTGTTCCATATGCGCTTCCTGGCCAAGCTCTGGGGCACCAGGTGGATCTGGGGGAAACATTTGGATGTTACACGCTACATCACTTTCCTGGGGATGGTTGGAAAATTAGGCTGACTGGGTAGTTATTAACAGTATATCCCTTGTGAGGGAGGCCCACTGTAATGACTGTTCCCAGTAACACACAGAGAGAAAGAAATATCCACCTATTTCTCTCAGATATAGACAAGATCATGTGTACATCTGCAAACACCGGTCCTTCCACAGAACGACAGACAAAGATGGCCGGACAGATGGCTGGCCGCACAGACAGACAGACCGGACCACGGACAGACAAAAAGACAGACACACCTTACTGTTGGTGAGGTCATAGATCTTCTGACTGATGTAGATTACGTCGGGTTTGGGCTCGTTGTGCGTGGCCCGCCGGGCGATGTTGCGGTTGGGTTTGGACAGGCGCAGGGTGGAGCCCTCCAGTCGTACATAAACAGAGTGCGTTAGAGTTGCGTGGTACATCTCCGGGTCATAGCTGTACATCTGGTTCATCCAGCCCTGTTAATAGGGACCAACATGTTAACACCCTGACACATGGAGCTGTATACCGTAGATTGAGACGTACTGTGCACACACGTGTAATGCAGGGCACTCACTTCCATCAGCCAATCATGGGGAGAGATGTGCTGCCATACAACCACAGGGCGTACAACATTTAGATGAAAGCCCTCTTCCATACTAACATCACAGTTTGTGAATCATCGTGTTGACAGCAATGTGGAGCTGGTATCAAAACGTGTCTGCTTTCGAGAAACAACAACAGCCTGTTCATTTCTCTTCAGGAAAGGGGGAGTTGCATCAGAAGTTACATCATGCTAACTGGGGGAGGGGGTCACGTCATAGTGTGGGCGAGAGCTGCTCCGTACGACCCTTCCGTCAGCCTGCTATATTCTACTGTGTCCTGTATGACCAAAGAGCCTCTCTCCAGCACAACTGTAGCCTTAAGCCATCAAATCCTTGTATGCCCTTATGGGTTCACACACACACACACACACACACACACACACACACACACACACACACACACACACACACACACACACACACACACACAC
>JACXGI010016097.1:0-16417 GCA_016801175.1 Esox masquinongy | reverse complement strand
AGGCAGACAGGTAGTCCCCTGCATGTGTATATCGTAAGCACCAAGCCATCATGTCTACTTCCCATTGGATTGGAAGCTCGTGGAGAGAGATGGACCTGGACCCACAACATGATGATTTTCTCATAGATTACATAACATTTTGTCACAAAAGTACAATGTTTTTAACAGTAGACTAAGTTTTGCTGACTTTACTCTTTGGCTAATTCATGAAAAATGTGCAGGGAGGGCTGGATGTTTCCTAATGGTTCGTAACAGACACATGGTAGAACGCATCAGTGTTGCCCAGTCAGATCTGAAGTTCACCTGCTTAGCTCCGCCCACCTCCTTCCCTGGGTCAACCCTTTAAGTGGAAAGGACAGCTTCTGGATGATTGCAGTTTAGCTGTAATAAATCGTTGACTATACCATTATCAATTTAAATGGGGATGCCTGTTCTATTACATACATTTCTATTAGTCAAACTGATGTGGTTAGAGATTCCAAGCCAGTGCTATTCATCCTATATTCAACTTATTTCATGACATGAATTTGTAATCTGGCTGTTCAAAGGCTGCTGTGTCATGCAAATGCACCACACAGAAACCTCAAATTATTGTTCTCTCTAAAAACACGACTCGTTACTGTGTGGTCTAAGAAAAAACAGAATGCTACTATACATGTTCCGTCTCACAGGTAACACAGAACCTATTAAGAAACTGACTATGAAGATGGAATGTAATAGAACAAGTCCTCAGCATATCTTCAGTCTGACGTCTGTTAACAGCCTCCCAGTATTCATATGGTTTGACTGTCACCTAAAAGCAGCACTGCCGTTGAACAACCATTGAAATTATATTCTGCCAGTCAGGAGATGAAAGATCTGCAAATGAGACCTGTAACCGAATGAATAAATGACACAAGCAAATTACTAAGAGTCAGTCTTGATTTATTTTCAGAGGAAGCCAATGGCACCACATGCACATTAAGGCCAAACAAACAATTCACTGGTGCTCTGACTCATATCTCAGTGCAGGTGAGTCTTGACAGAGATACCGTACAGAACCTGGGCCTGCAGTTTGAACACTAGTGACACCACAGAACTGGACATAACAGTTGGCGAATATGCAAATGTTGGTATAGTTTTTGAGATGGCAAAAGTAAAACCTTTGTTCAGTTCATGATACAAAACAGTCTGTTACAGTAAGGGCCAAAAACCAACACTGGTGCCTTAATGGTTTGTAGGTTGCATACAGGCTCTGGATGGGAAAACATAAAACATTTACACTTGATTTCGGTTCAGACTGCACTCAAAGCATATAGGACACCAATCAGTAGGTTATACAGCAACAACAAATATGAACTCACCCTCTGATCAGACACGTTGAGTTTTAATTAAATATTCAGTATGTCCACAAGATGGAGCCATTATCACACAATAGGATATAAAACTCCTCAGTTGAGGGTGATTCTACACCAAACCATCTCAACAGACTTAAGAGCTGAGAGTCCCCATTATCTACAAGTCCCTGGAAAAAAATCATACATTTGGCACAAACGCCAACCAGCAAACAGTCTGAACATTTCACATCTAGAAGGACTCAGATGCAGAACGAGGCAGATGATACCAAGTAGGACAAAGCATATCAACATCAACAAAACACCATCGTAGGACTGATTATTACGCAACAGAAAAATAGAGATATGATTATAAAACTGAACTGTCAGATTACCCTTCTTATATCTGTGCAATAAACAAGGACTGTAATACATAATGTGGCCGCTATTTGCAGTAGGGAGTGTCCCAAATCGCACCCCATTTCCTACCCAGTTCAACTGTTCTGCCCAAGGCCTAGGGGCCCTAAAGTAGCTCACTACATAAGGAGTAGAGGGCCATTTGGGACTGAAGCACCTCCACAGTCCCTATTAAATCCCCACTTCGATGCAGCACGGATCCCTTTTTACAATGCAAAGACTTGGTAACGGTTGGACCAGTCGGTAGAGTGTGACGCTGACAATGCCAATGCCCAGGTTGTGGGTTCCATTCCCACAGTGGGCCGGGATGAAAACATATATACAGCTGCTACTCTTGGTGGCTCCAGATAACAGCCTCTGCTAAATGTACTAAAATATAAATATAATTAAGTCGGATATGATGGAAATTGGTGTGGTCTGTTATTCTAATCTCTCCTTAATAAAGAACTAATGACTAATCTGAGCAGGGAACAGTGATCTCATCACGCAGCAATCAATAGATCCCTTTGTGAGGTTTTACATTACATTCTCACCTTTCCTGTTGGCTCTGTGGATGAAACTACCCTTCATGCCTTTCTACTGTGTGTGTGTGTGTGTGTGTGTGTGTGCGCGCGTGTGTGAGAGAGAAGTTCAGAGTGTGTGAGACAGAGAGAGTGAATGCATTTCAATTGGAATGGAATGTACAGGAAACAAGAAATGCCCTACAAAAAACTGATATCAAATAAAATGATTAAATAAAAGTATAGAAAACTAAAATAAAATGTAGGAACACTAATTCAGACATGATGTCCACCAGTGGCCACTGACCACCTCACAGCCAATGCATGTGGGTGGTAAGAAAAACACACCAGGGGACATGTTCAGCAACTGGACACATTCTAGCTGGTCACTTCCTGTTTTGTCCCATTGGGCTGACAATGAATACAGCCCTGAAGAGACAAGCACAGTCTCATGTTTGGCACTGACCGGAAATTGACCTGCAGTTCCTTCTGGTCCACCTGTTCTGGGTCGCAATCACAGAAGATAAATACTGATGAACATTTTATTAAACATAGAGGGCAATATTTCAAATAGCATATTTAATCAATCCACCCCAAAAAATGATGGTAGTTTGCGATGGCTTGGCCTCTTGTGGACTGACAGGATGTCAGACAACTCTGCAGAGGAAACAGAATAACAGCGTACAGGACAGCACACCTTCAGTAAGCATGCACATAAAACACCCAATCATAGCAGTATGTCCCAAAACATGCCGCTTCCCCACGCCAGTCCTTATTCCAAGTGGGGAAAGACGCGAGCCCCTTAGAAAGACACGGGGGAAACACGTGTATTGGGAGACAGCTTACAGCAAGGAACCAGTCAGAAGTTCCCATCACCCTCAACTTCCGGACTGGACAGTAGTTAACGCACAGCCTAACACCCAGCCTAATGCCCAGCGTCCTGATATACCGCTGGTAGGTTTTTTTCTGTGAATAAAACTAAGTTCCTCCAAAGGGGCATTACATATGCAGAGTAGCATGGACCTGACAGGACCAGGTCCGTCGTGTTCAGCCTTGATGCGCAGCGCGATGCGAGGACAGTAATGAAGAACAGGCAGGTCCCACAGATGAGATGACAGACCAGGAGAAGGATGGAGCAACAGACTGCGGTTACACAGCCAGGAAAGGCCTGTTCTGCCATGAGAAAAACCATCAACAGACTGAAAACATAGATGAAATTCCTTCATCTTCTTTAGCTTCATGACCATCATCAACAGTTGAGCTGGGATTCAGGATGACGTCACAGGGCATCTACTTTGGGTTGTTTTGGTTCTCCAATTAAAAAAAAGGAAAAATATGAAAATAAATGGATGAGAGGGCAGGTTTGAGCTTAGCATAACCCTGCTAACTTGAAGCCAGTTAGGGAACCCCACTGCCAAGGTTAGGGAACCCCAGTTAGAGAACCCCACTGCCAAGGTTAGGGAACCCCACTGCCAAGGTTAGGGAACCCCAGTTAGAGAACCCCACTGCCAAGGTTAGGGAACCCCACTGCCAAGGTTAGGGAACCCCAGTTAGAGAACCCCACTGCCAAGGACAGGGAACCCCACTGCCAAGGACGAGACACTGTCCAAACGTTTGGTGGGTAGAAGGTGATGAGCGACTTGAGAAAATACAGCAAGGACGAGTAAAAATAAAAAGAACCAAAAGACACAAAGGATGGACAGCTGAGGTCACTGCCGGTAAGATGCACCTGGAGGAGGAGAAGAAAGACGCTTAAGATGCCATTAATACCCACATCCCATTATCACCAGGTGGAATGAGCTCCCTAGGGACTATATTTTGTGTATACCAGCAATGCAGTATTCTTGGTCAATGTGGTTATGTGCTAGACATTGTTTATGCAATCTTCATTGAGTTCACGTGAATGCCCAAGTCAAGGCCAAAGTCAGCCTGGGCCTAGAGTAGCTATACTGACCTTTGTAAGAGGCTTCAGGTCTGGCCGGGGTGCGAGACGAGTAGTGGGTCTCTGAGTAGCTGTAGGTGGAATCCACATTCTCATATATCTGTGGATGAGGTTGAGGTGGTCTGAGGGATAGAGGAAAATTGAGATTTTTTTTTTTTTATACTTTATTCTTCAAATAAATTTTTTATGGAGTAATGAGGGATTTATTTAAATGTTGAAACATAGGTTGTTACAATGTTGTAAGAGGTATACTGATGTGGTGCATTCATAATTGTGAATTCCTGTTATTATGTTGCTGATGTTATGTAGGGCAGTAGATACACCAGTGGTTATGTAATTGGGACGATAATGATAGGTTGCTAGGTTGTATCCCAGAGCTGACCAGGGTTTGTCACTCGCTGAAACAGACAAACTGAACAGTTTTTCTTCAAACGATGTTACATCCAACCTAAACTTTATGATTTACTGACACATGAAGACACTCCCTTTCACGCTTTCCCAACAGCATGATGATGGACCACATTCATTAATGGTGTGACGGTGTTCTTCAGTGGTCAAGTCTACTAGATGAGTAGGTACCTAGTAGGCTTCTGGGGATTCCTGGGCTTCTGGTATTCCTCTTCTCGTAACCTCGGCCGAACAACCTCCTCAGAGATGGGCTGGAACACACAGATATAAAAGAAAACATTATTTGGAAACGGTTTTCCCTCGTTAATGAGTTCACACAAACCCGGGACATGAACCTGTAGGTCAGTAGGTCAGAAGCACCAGCTGAGACCACTGGGCAGTCCTGGGCCACAAACTAAAAACCTTCTGATGAAATTATCAACTGCACATGTAGAGCAAAACCATATTAATGTTATTAAATCAGTCATCAAACTCCCCAAAAGGTTGAGACAGAGAAAAGGGAGTTACCTTGTAGTCTCCTCCCTCCGGTCTCCTCCTCTCTTCCGGCCTCATCCCCCGCTCCTCTGGCCTCCTCCTCTCTTCTGGCCTTAACCCACGTTCCTCTGGCTTCATCCCCCGCTCCTCTGGCCTCCTCCTCTCTTCTGGCCGCATCGCCTGCTTCTCCTTATCTCTGGACCTCTTGTACTCCTTCTTCTCCTGTTCCATTAGCAGACGAGCGATCTCCTGGCAACAACAACAAGCCTGTTGTTACCATGGTAATGCCACCTTGATAACATCAACCAGTCTGTTGGCAGGGTGAGCATTATTTTTACTTCAACACTTTCGTTTTCCTGACCTTTGTGACATCCAATTCATAATAAAGGCCCTGCCCACATTTGGTGACACCCAATTCATAATAAAGGCCCTGCCCACATTTGGTGGCATCCAATTCATAATAAAGGCCCTGCTTCATCGCAGCAATTCCCTGCGGACTTGGGACAGTCAATGTTGAATAATGTGTCTTCCCAAGGATATCCCAACACCGTTCTGGTTCTTAATATGATGTGCATTCTACCAGGAAGACTCCACCAGAATCCTTATGAGCCCTCTCCCAGATTTCTACCTTGAGCTCACAGATACTGTCACAAGGTGTCACTGAAGTGTGAGGCAAAGCAACCCAAATGGAAAACTAACCCTCAACCCAAACAGTGCTGGTCAATCACACCGCTGACCACAACACCACTGGGTTAATCACAGCCAGGTCTTCCAATACCACAATCGGATTCCCTCAACAAAAAAAAAATTAAGAGACGTGTGTCAATTTAATGAAGGTATGTTTTTTTATATTTTCAAAAATAATGGCTATGGTGTAGTTGTCATTATTGTAATTTAGCATTCTGGCCTCCTGACCAACCGCTAGTTGTCTGGCTGTTCTGACTCTTGGCAGCAGCCGTTTCCAGACTGAGAGGCAGTGTCCACCCACCCACTCACCTCATCCTGAGCTACTTGGGCGGCACGTTTGTCCATCTTGCTTGCCTGGAAGGGAAAGCATTTAAAACCAACTGAGTCACATTTAATCTCAGAACAGAACACTCTGTTCCCTGGCCACTGTCATCACAAAACACAGGAGATAACTGTTTAACGGCTGCAAACATTACAGATTCACGGGAGATGTGACTGGAGAGTATCTGCTTCAACACACTATCAGTTTCAATGTGGGAGGTGTGAGTGTTTGAGGCACTGGAGGGGAAGTGGATCACTTCAGATTCTGCCGCAAATGCGAAAGACTGTAAAGTAATGGAATGCAATGCAGCACTAATGAGCACAGCGTCCAGTGACCACAGGTTGGGACACCAAAAGTTGGTTAAACTTTGTTTAGCCCTTTCAATTTTTATTGTGTTTCTACTCTGGATGTTCTTTAAATTAAATTGACAAATTATGAGAAGACAAAGAAAAAAAATGAACAGAACATTCATGTACAGCTATGAACAGCTATAATGCTGCAGTTACTGTGTTAAATAGGGGACAGTATGTTAGCTAAGTATCTTGTTCTTTTATGATGTTATTTAACAGGGTTACGATGTCTGGTGTTCACCTTCATCTCCTCCTCCTGTAACTTCCGGGCCACCTCCATGTCCAGGAGCTCCTGTTCCCTGAGGTCCAGCTTAGTGATGCCTTGGGTGGCCTCGCCCAACCCATACTCCCCTCCTGCCAACACTGGTCCACGCCCTCCTGGTCCTCCTTGCACGATACGACCTGCAGGGGGCGCCACACAACACAGGGAAATTACTTTCAGGAGATGGGATGTCATAGCTGAGGAGTCCCCAGTTGTAATTCGCCCAGGGCTGTAGTGCAGGGACTACAATGAATCACTGGCGTTTAATCAATCATTCATCAATCACCCGATTTATGGTCTGAGGGAGTTGGTGGGTTTGCAGAAAAGTCGATGTTAAATCAATAACTGTATTTGATCAGTTGAGGTGAGAAGGCCACGAGAGACAGATCAAACGACAGACGGACACAGACGAAAGATCACACGACGGACGGACACAGACGAAAGATCACACGACGGACGGACACAGACGAAAGATCACACGACGGATGGACACAGAAGCCCTTGAGGTTTAGAACTGCAGTCCAACGCTAAGAAAGGTTAAAGAAAGAAAAGTGGAAGAGCGTTCTGTACGGTTGTAACCGGATTAAGCTCAGATCACCACAGTTCCCCAGATACAACCACCAGTTCCCAGGAATGGGCACGTCAAAGCTCCCCACACCCCCCCAACACACGACAGGCCCTGGACCCGGTGCTAGGCCGTACCTTGCTCTCTGGGATTGGGGTGACTGTGGGAGCGAACCCTGCCTGTGCTGGGGCCCTCCCCAGGGTCTCTGTGAGCCCTCCTCTCCCCTCTCTCCCTCCCCATCCCCGGGCTCCTCCTGGCCTGCTCCTCCCACAGTTCACTGGGGACAGAGTGGAGCCTCAGATGGGCATTGGACTGCACCTCCTCCTCGACCTCCGCATGCCCAGGGCCCCGCTCCCCACCGCCGTGCCCGGGGCGGCTGCGGCTAGTCTGAAAGGGCTCATGGTCTTCATCCCGGTCGAGCTCCCTGCTCCTGGTCCTCTCCCGCTGTCGGTGTCTGTCTCTGCTGTGCTGTCGGTCTCGGGATGGCTCGCTGGGTCTCTGGGTGTCCATCTCCTCCAGGTCCCTCCTGTTTTCTCTCAGCCTGTCTCTCTCCCAGGTCTTGTCTCTCTCCACAGGCATGTGGGACGGTGGAGGCGGTCGAGGAGGTCCCTCTTTTCTCCTCACCATCCGGTCAGCCTCCTCTCCTCTGTCGTCTCTGTGTCTCCTGTGATCCTGGATGTCTAGGCCCTGGGGGTCTCTGCTCCTTTGGCCCCCCTTCCCTCTGCTTCTGCCCTCAGTCGGGGGGCGGTTGTCCGGGTATCCGTCTCCATGGTTTCCCCTACGCTCTACACAGTATTCCGGGTTCCTGGAGCGAGCACCCCGTTCAGGGGAACTGTACTCAGGGGAGTGGCCACGACGTGAGCCCGGCGTGAGGGGCTCTAACAGGGGGGAGTACGGACGAGAAGCTGGCCTCCTGGGTTTTTCATCTAGGTCCAGGGGGGGTCTGGCGGCTGGGTTGACGGGAGGTAATGCTGGAGGAGTGATGGAGGTGGAGGAGTGATGGAAGACATGGACGGATGGGACAAGACAATGACAGGAATGTGAGCCAAGATGGGATGGTTAGTAAGCAGACAGGGTTAGTCATGTGATGACAGTGAGGGTTTGGCATGAACAATGTCATGGAGTTGGGGACCATTGTTCACTTATATGAACGATAAATAGACAGATAGATAGGAACGGCCATGCCCGGCAGCGTAACCGGGGAACCGTCACCACACGTGGTGTGGATGGCTCATTGCTGGTCCCTCGTCAGATATGGCATCATCTGTGGTACGGTCATATTGTCAAGAAGGGACATTTTATACATTCAGTTAAAAATTAACTATCATATTAATCTGACTTGGGTTTGAAGGCATCATTGTAAATGACAGGGTCTAAACTATTACTGTAGGCTTTGGCCCACGGTCAGCCTTTAAGATGTGACAACCAGGCAGATCCCTCATATCCTGAAAGGAACCACCAATCACACGATCACAGGAAACGCCAGGCCGGAGATAAGAGTGGATGAACATACGTGACTGGAGGGGCATCTGAGATTTAAAACAGACCACAGACAAGTATGGCCTCATAGTACATCAGGCTACAGTCCAGAGTCCATTTCCAACACATCTTCTGAGTAGCACTGATCTGGGATCTGGTCCCCACTCTCCAAGGAGTCTTGTCCTGTGATTTGTGAATGGCCCCACTGACCCCAGATCAGCAGTCCTACCCAGAGACACTTTATGAATACAGGTGATTGGCTGTCTGCATGTCTCCAGGAAGAAGACTTTTTTCGCCAGGAAAGAAAAGATCCACATTGAAAAAAACAACGTGACCTCAGAACATACTAAACAGAAGTGGATGTCTTTTATTACCCATTTACCAACACAAAGACTGAGAGGAGGTGTGTCTGTCTGCGTGGTGTGGTGTGGTCTGCGTGGTGTGGTCTGCGGGGCGTGGTGTGGTCTGCGGGGCGTGGTGTGGTCTGCGTGGTGCGGTGTGGTCTGCGTGGTGCGGTGTGGTCTGCGGGGCGTGGTGTGGTCTGCGGGGCGTAGTCTGCGTGGTGTGGTGTGGTCTGCGTGGTGTGGTCTGCGTGGTGCGGTGTGGTCTGCGTGGTACGGTGTGGTCTGCGTGGTGTGGTCTGTGGTCAACTGGATTCGTTAACACACACACTTTCCTATAAACCCCTGCTACCATTCACCCACCCACAATATCCCTCCCTACAACAGAGGAATATAACCCTATAGCTTCCAGCCCAAGAGATCCATATTCCAGGCAAGGGGCGCTCTAGCTCTCACCTCCTTTATCCTCGTAGTACTCCTCCTCAAAGTTGGCCTCCAGCTGCTTCTGACGTTTCCTCTCCTCCTTCATCTCTTTCTCCTGCAGCTTACGAGCAATGGCCTGAACACACACACACGCGCGCGCGCTTTTGTTTGTATTTTTAACAAAGATTACGTTTTACTAAGGTTTTAAAAAAACTAATATGCTGCACGGCAAAGCCAAGCTAGCCAGGCCAGGCAAACATCATATTAAACTAAAGGGAACAGGGTTAGCAACGCTGCTAACCAGCGCACATAACATTAAATATGTTCCAGCAAAGGCTTGCTACTTAGCTGCTGTTCCTAAATCAGTACCTAGCTAAATCCACTCCTCAGGTTATTGCACAGTGTGATTAGTAACTAGCTAGGCTAGCAGACGTGAGTTTTCACTCAGACAATTACTCTCAGAGCAGCGTTGCATAATTGTTAGAACATTTTGGGGCATTCTATATACAACTTCATAAGCTTGTGACAGAGGTAGCCTGCCAACAACTCATTTCTATAATACAAAATATTTTCCTGTTTACATTATCTTTTTTCCATTCATGTAAATGAAATTATTGTAGTGTGAACAGCATCTACTGTTGGACCTCAGGTAGGGCTGCACAATTAATCGAAATTGCGATATTGACATGTGCAATATCAAAATCGCCAATTTACGCAATTTTCAGCTCCAAAAAAAGTGAATGATATGCGCTTCACGCGAGGCAACGGGTATGCATCGTACGTCCGTAATTGTTTTCTTGCGGGTGCTGTAAATATTTTTGTAGATTACTTAAATACGTGGATTAATCCTGTTCAAATACTTGATGGTTTTTCAATGCTAGTTTGAGTTAACACTGCAACTGCTAGCGAAGACGTCTGCTTCAAGTAAGCGAGTGGCACCAAGATAGTCCCACACACACAAAGCATGGTTATTAAAAGTTTCGGCTTCAATGTCGGTGCCTACAAAAACTTGATATGCGAGAAAATATACCTCAAGGGTTGAGAAATTTTGCCTAACTGGCTATGACAACGGCAAACATAGCAAACGCCATTGCATTAAATGAGAAGATAAACGAATAGTTCGACACAGGCTGCACCTTCAATTTGGTAATAAATGTAAACTAAAAAAAACACTGAACTTGTACTCGATTTTTATGCCGGTTAATAGAACATTATGTAGGCTATTATCTATATTTTTAAGTGAGAATATCTACGATGTTTACACCCATGTTTGAAAATCACAAATCATAACCGTAAAATTGACAATATTTGTCAAAGAAATCGCGATTCCATATTTTGTCCAAATCGTGCAGCCCTAACCTCAGGTAGAAGAAACAGGATATTCATGCTAGTGTTCATATTTTAAGAAGGGGGGGGTGACCTACTGCATCCTTCTCCTCCTGAATCCGCTGCTGCTCCGCCTGTCGGACCAGTTCCTCCTGAATCTCCTGGGCGATCTCATTGTCACTGCGCTCGCTGTGTGTGTGTGTGTGTGTGTGTGTGTGTGCGTGCGTGCAACATTGTGTTGACAGAGGAGGAAACAAATAAAATAAGAGGGAAAGAAAACACTATTAGACCATAAGATGTAACATCCTCTCACCAGCCAAACACCTGTACCCTGTTCCTAAATCGGGGCCCTGATGTATTCTAGAAGCTTTATGAACAGGGGTCCTAATGTATTCTAGAAGCTTTATGAACAGGGGCCCTGATGTATTCTAGAAGCTTTATGAACAGGGGCCCTGATGTACTCTAGAAGCTTTATGAACAGGGGCCCTGATGTATTCTAGAAGCTTTATGAACACGGGCCCTGATGTACTTTAGAAGCTTTATGAACACGGGCCCTGATGTACTTCAGAAGCTTTATGAACACGGGCCCTGATGTACTTTAGAAGCTTTATGAACACGGGCCCTGATGTACTTTAGAAGCTTTATGAACACGGGCCCTGATGTATTGTAGAATAGACTTTCACATGAAATTAGCTTAGGGGTCCCATATCAATTTGGGTTCAGTACACTACGTGGAATGTCTACCCTACATGCTCCAGATTACAACGCCAAGCCATCAGGCCAGAGATGTCCTCATCTCACCTCATGCTCTCCTAAGCCAGTGAAGACGTTGCGATAGCGATATTGTTTGTGTGTGAGATGGGTATTTTGGTGTGGGAAGAGAGGGTGACAGCAGGAGCTCCCAGCATGCAGTGCTGCATTAGCTCGTGCTGTCAGGGTGGTGGAGCATCTGGCTTCTCTGTGGGGGACTCTGGCATGCTGCTAGTTCTCCGGAGCCAACGGCTGACTTTACAGCACAACATTTACTGCGACGTCGGTCAGCATATTGGTTACAAAAAGAATTAAGGAGAGAAAAGAGTACAGCCTTTTCTTCCACATTTAAAATCCAAATGTTTCTTGGGTTTCTGTGGGCGTATGAAGTGTATTAACTTGGGTAATGTGTTGGGGGGATGGAACATACTATTGGGGTGTCTCGAAGACCTATGGGCCACGTCTAATGGGCAGCAGCGATCTACAGGCACTCTGTGAGTTTGTGAATGTGTTCTCTCAAATCTGACAACCACATGTCTGGTTCTGTGTTGTTTCGCGGCATAGTTTAGCGAATCGCCGTGTGTCACGGCGGAGTGTCTGGCGAAACGCAATTAGTCACGGCGGAGTGTCTGGTGAAACACTGTCAAGGTGTCGGCCCCTCACATATCTCTCTGCTGTCTGTGGGCTTTGGCCTTGGCCCTGCGGTCCTCTTCCTGCTGTAGCTGCTTGGCCAAAGCTACGTCCTGCTGAACCAGGCGGCTCTTGGTGACGTTGGATGCCAGGTGACTCTCAACTGTGGGGAAAAACATATCAGGAGATGCTGCGCTGAGAACAAGTAAACAAAACAAAGCAGGAATTTCAATCTCTTAACCGGCCTTCCAAAGGGCACCCTATTCCCTACATAATGAACTACTTTTACAGAGGGCCAATAGGACTCCGCTCAAAAGTAGGGCACTACATATGACATATAGGGTACCATTATTGATGCATCCCTGGTCGGGGTTTACTAATTTAAAACCAGAGGACTGAAATACAAGCACTTAAACTGGATATTTACACGTGGTAGTTTGGACATATAATTTGAGAAGAGAAGAAGTATTACTGTTTATAAACGACACCTGTTTTAGGAGCTAAACAACATGGAGCCTTTGGCCCTGAAGTTACGAGGCCTGAGTCGTCGAACTCGATTACAACGAGCTAACCCACATTAAACTAGTTTAAAAGCTGCTGATCCAAGGCCACAACTGCCGAGACGGGTAATAGACCTGGACAGGCCCGGCTCGAAATCCTCAGATGATGAACTATCGGCCCAAAATAGGTGTGGATTCATCCACTCCCTAGATACTCATTCAGCACCAGTGGACTGGCTATTGATCTTAGGTTCCACATTAAAAGGATCAAACTACGCTATCATTTACTGGAGAGGCTCCATTAAGTTCCCACACTGAGGTTGCGAGGCAACCATAAGAGGAAGCGGCGTATCTCGGCGATGTGAAGGAAAGTCCAATATGCTGACATCGATTTTAAGACAATGCTGATATATTTTTGTGAGAATCGTTTACGGTGCCTCACAAAAATGTTTAGGGCAAAAAAGTCATAGAACAACATACTGCGACAGTGAAGCCTGTTTTTTAAATTTTTTTATTTGGCTGTTGAATTCCAAAAGTTTGGATTTGAAATTGAACAACTATTATGAGGCTAAAAGGTTAGCTTTTAAGTGGAATGTTAGTTTTAGACCATTTACAAATGGCAACACTATTAGACTGCATATCCTTCTGCATGCAAAAACTGCCTAGAGTCTGAGAACCATTGAGCTCGCCAGATGCTGGGTCTCTAGTGATGAGGTGAACTGCAGCAGTCAGTTGTTTGTTTTGAGGTCTTTTTCTTGCGTCAGGTTTCATCAACAAATTAAATGCATGTTCAATTGGATTTAAATGAAAATTTGAAGACTGAAGAAATATGCAGGATCCTTTCATCCCCCCATGACAGTCAGTAACATTGCAATGCCTGTGTTCCACTAGATGACAGGTGGATACATATGAACTTTTCTTAGAAACACAAATTAGTTCATTTTTGGGGATAGGTACAAGGTTAACAGTATGTAAACGTATCGCACTGCTTCCTCAACCAGGAAGTTTAAGCCAGAAAGCCCGCACTGGAGGTGACTGAATTAGCAAGTCAACAACCACAATTACATATGCCCAACCTACCACAAGGAGGCGCTAAGTGTGAAATTGAAGAGGGACAATGCACAGGCAGTCACCATGAAACAGAAAAATGACAACTATTTAAAACCACTCAAACCAGGAACCAGATGACAGAATAAGCCTGATCCAGACACACACAACATACTCCAGTCTCTCGGTGGTAATCATAGAATTGAATGTCCCAATGACAGAATCCCTGCAAAGCCAGCTGTTGTGGCCTAGCCTCCAGTCTGCCGGAGGTGACCAGCCTTACAGCAGAACAGTGTGATCCAGACACATTGAGAGAATGCCTGCTTCAGGCCGTCAACACCCACCGCAGCCTCATTAAGACGCTGTGGAGGTCAGCAGGCCTCATGCAGCAGCCTGTTAGCTGAAGCCCGAGGGGTGGCAGGGCTTCAGGTTTTAAGACTCCATGTTTCCGCTGATGCTGCAGTTTAGGCTGTCAGACGTATTCGTTACTGACAATTCCAACACCAAATTCATGGAAAACATTCGATAGGCTGTAAAAACCGCAAAATGGGACGTTGGAAATGCTGATAGAAATATGCTGAATGGGAAACTTAACCTCTTCCCTATACCAGAGGAGCTGCTGGCCTGAAACAGAGGTCACCATAACTTCTAACGCCTCTGTCGGTAATGATGGGTGAACTGCTCATGAATCTGACTGGCTGCATCCACATTTAAATGAAAACATCCAGTGGAACCAATTGGAACAGATCCCAGCCCAAAGCAAGCAGGCACTCCCTGTGGTCCTTTGCAAAGAGCAATGTTTGGGAACAACCAAAACGACCCAGGACCAACAGGGATGTGACGATGATGGATGGTCACTTACTTTCCTGCTCCTGCAGGTTGTGGGCCAGGCAGTGGTCCTCCAGCACAGCAAAGTCCCGAACAACTGCAGAAAGAACCAAAGGAGGACATAAGGTTAGGAAACTGCCCTGAACAAGATTTACTAAAGGCTTATTGTGATGGAATGAGGTCCTCTATGCAGTTACATGCTAGAGTACATGCCTCTTGTTAACATACTTGAAAAAGGATAGAAATACAAAGTAAATGAAAGAAAACAATTTTGTCCCCGATGAAAGAATACAGTGGATATAAAAAGACTACAAACCCCTGTGAAAATGCCAGGTTTTTGTGATGTAAAAGAATGAGACAAAGATAAATCATGTCTGAACTTTTTCCACTTTTAATGTGACGTATAATGTGAACAATTCAATTGAAAAACAAACTGAAATCTTCGAGGAGGAAAAATGAGAAATAAAAACCTTACAATAACCTGGTTGCATAAGTGTGCACACCCTCTTATAACTGGGGATATGCCTGTGTTCAGAATTAACCAATCACATTCAAACTCATGTTAAATAGAAGTCATTACAAACCTGCCATCATTTAAAGTGACTCTGATTAATCACAAATAAAGTTCAGCTGTTCTAGTAGGATTTTCCTGACATTTTCTTAGTTGCATCTCAGAGCAAAAGCCATGGTCCGCAGAGAGCTTCCAATGCATCAGAGGGATCTCATTGTTGAAAGATATGAGTCAGGAGAAGGGTACAAAAGAATTTCCAAAGCATTAGATATACCGTGGAACACAGTGAAGACAGTCATCATCAAGTGGAGAAAATATGGCACAACAGAGACATTACCAAGAACTGGACGTCCCTCCAAAATTTATGAAAAGACGAGAAGAAAACTGGTCAGGGCGGCTTCCAAGAGGCCTAGAGCAATATTAAAGGAACTGCAGGAATTACTGGAAAGTACTGGCTGTGTGCTACATGTGACAACAATCTCCTGTATTCTTCATATGAATGGGCTATGGAGGCAAGACGGAAGCCTTTTCTTACAAAGAAAAACATCCAAGCCCGGCTGAAGTTTGCAAAAACAAACATCAAGTCCCCCAAAAGCACGTGGGAAAATGTGTTATGGTCTGATGAAACCAAGGTTGAACTTTTTGGCCATAATTCCAAAAGGTATATTTGGCGCAAAAACAACAGCACATCACCCAAAGAACACCATACCCACAGTGAAGCACGGTGGTGGCAGCATCATGCTTTGGGGCTGTTTTCCTTCAGCTGGAACCGGTGCCTTAGTCAGGGTGGAGGGAATTATGAACAGTTCCAAATACCAGGCAATTTTGGCACAAAACCTTCAGGCGTCCGTTAGAAAGATGAAGATGAAGAGCAAGTTCACCTTTCAGCACGACAACGACCCAAAGCACACATCCAAATCCACAAAAGCATGGCTTCACCAGAACAAGATTAACGTTTTGGAATGGCCCAGCCAGAGCCCAGACCTGAATCCAATTGAACATCCAATTGGGGTGATCTGAAGAGGGCTGTGCACAGGAGATGTCCTTGCAATCTGACAGATTTGGAGTGCGTTTGCAAAGAAGAGTCGGCAAATATTGCCACGTCAAGTTGTGCCATGCTAATAGATTCCTACTCAAAAAGACAGTGCTGTAATAAAATCAAAAGGTGCTTCAACAAAGTATTAGTTTAAGGGTGTGCACACTTATGCAATCAGGTTATTGTGAGTTTTTTATTTTTCCCCCTCAAAGATTTCAGTTTGTTTTTCAATTGAATTGTTCACGTTATAGGTCACATTAAAGGTGGAAAAAGTTCTGACATGATTTATCTTTGTCTCATTCTTTT
>JACXGI010016096.1:0-16407 GCA_016801175.1 Esox masquinongy | reverse complement strand
GTTTGCTTAGTCTCAGTCATGTTTACTACATCAGGCCCAGTCTCAGACCCGGGTAGACTTAAAGTCAGTGTATGTGTGTCAAGCTCCCCCTGTCTCACAACAGTCAAAAATCTTTGTAAAATGGCAGAGTATCTTTTAGCTTTCTCATGTAAATCCATATCAGGCTTCAACAGTATATTGCGAATCGACAAGTCCAAATCATTTTCAACAGATTGTCTTACATCAGTGCTAATGGTTTTGGATTCTCGCAGTTTTTCTAACAGATGTTGTGGCACCAGAAACATTTTCTGAGCATGATCCATGTTGTTTAACCGTGACTCGATGCAATTAGACTGGTTAGGAATGGAACTGCAACGCTTAGTAACGGTAGTAGAAAACCTCCAGATTGGTTGATGGTTTTTCTTTTCTTTGCGACTGAAGTGTTCTTTCTAGACATGTATATAATTTTGGCTTTTTGTCTCTTTACTTTTCGGAGCTGCGATTCTGTTAAGGGTTTATTTCCGCGCCTTAGATTAAGAGCTATTTCACAAAGTGATAGAATGAGGTCGGTGGACGCTGATTCTAAAATAACTTTTCGTTGACTTGCCGGTGCCTTAAATAACATCTTCAAAAGTGGTAGATTTCTATGAATGCGTTTAGACATGATCAAACTTTCTTACACGACAGGCCAATCCCCTAAAAATAACCCCGTTATCAGACGGTAGCCTTCTGGTGTCATAGCTTTAAAGTCAATAAGGCGGATGTGTTGCGTCTTTAAAACTCTCCATGAAGAATCGAGAAAGACCGGGGTATATCTGTCTGCCTAAAATGCTAATCTGCTGATTGTCACTGGGGTTTTTAAACAAGATGAGATAGTTTGTGTTCAAGTTACTAGTTCTACTAGATTTGCCTTTAACAAACATGTTTTGGACAAGGTAAAATGCACTCAGGTTACGGTGGTGTGAATATTGTGTGAAAACTCTCTCCATCTCCAAACTCTCTGATGCACTTTTCATTAAATCGTCAATAATTAAAAGGTTGTTTTTCTGAATCGGTAGCAGATTGTCATCACACATCAATGTTGGTAGACCTTCTATAAAAGTAATCTCCCTCACCTTCAACATTTCGTCATACAGCGGTTGCCAACATGAATAAACCCAGACGATATTCTGAATTTCTCTGGAGAAAACAACGTCAGCATTATCCAACAACATCTTCACAAAATATGTTTTACCCGAGTTACTGGGGCCACTAATGACACAGCTGAATGGGTGTTGAAGTCACGGGTCAAAACCGCTATCCATCCTAGACTGTGATTTAGTACCCGTAAGGCCTTGTGCTGTAATCAGGGAGCAGTACACGCTTGTTGTACACAACTCTGAAATGCTTAGACACTACTCGGTTTTTCAATGTGAATGTTCTTTTATCTCTCGCAATTGTGTCTGCATTAGCAAGGACGTGATCCTCATCACCACCCTCGCCTCGTACAAAGTTGTCAACCAGTCGTGTTAGCGTCTCCAAGTTAACAATGGTTGTGTTGTAGCTGTTGAGCGTAATGCCTTTTGCTTTGAGACAGGTCAGACCTTTAACAGTTTTGTAACCGTATGTCTTTGGCCAACCACTAAGAAATTGAGCGATGATGTCACCATCTGGCAACTCATCGGTCAAGTCACCCAAGAATGGCCCCAGTGGGAGTACCCAATCCCCGTGGCGTGTGACAAAGATCACTGAATCAGTGTCTGCGTAGATTACACGTCTATCCAACTTCTCCAAGAGTGAATACAACTCGAGTCTAGCATAAGCGGTTGTGAACGCGGCAATAAAAATATTGCCGTTACGTGGTTTGATTGGTGTCTGTTTTGTGTAACAACACTGTACCATCGCAACTGAGATGAAGAAGAAATAGCCCACTTCTATTTCACTGGAAAAAAGGTAGTGGCTAAACTCCTCTGGATCTGTTAATCTGTTCATTAGCATCGTTTTCATAAGGTTAAGCCGCCAGCTTAATCGGTAGGAAGCAATGACTATCAATGTATCTCTGGTTGAATGTGCTATCTGTAAAAATCATGAGCTTGCTACCATTAGCAATAAGTGTCGTGCCAATACCATTGTTTGCAAGGTACTGCATCAAGATGTAACCATCGAAACCTTTAGAGTTGTGTGCTATAAATGTGTAGTCATTATATTTCGGTTGCCTAAACTTTTGGAAAAAAGCAGCGACACAACCATCTCCAGCTGAACACCACGTCTCGTTATCAAAGCTTATTGCGCACACAAAATTTGCAGTGTGTACACCGTTCACCAGATTGGCAATTGTCTCAAAATCATAAAATATGTAACGCACACTGGGGTCCTCAGGCTTAGACGGTTTTATGAAACACTGATGGTTCGTTTCAACTGCCAGATCCACGTTACAACTAGGACACATGTTAGCCGTGCACTTGTGCGCTTTATAGTTGGTAATACTAACGTTGTACTGACGGCCGCAATCGACACAGTATTTCTTCTGGTCACACCTGCTAACCCAACGACCCACACTTTTGTGTTGCTTCAAGCGTTTATGCTGTCTATAACAAAAGTCAGAATAACATATCCGCTTACAGTCTGGGCACTGCTTTGTGTTACGGGGTTGGGTATGACAATCTTCATGAAGGCAGACACTACAGCTATGTTTACAGCCATGATCACCACGGGTGTTAAAACCTGTATAACACCACTCACAAACATATGACACACCCAAAAAACCCTTCAGATTCACAATGCCATAGAAATGGTTATCGTGTAAGTACATAAAGACGGTTCTACGGTGGGTGGCCTCGCTGTTTTGAAACTTGATAAAGTGAACATCCCATGTTCGATGAAAGACAACAATTTTACTCCCAGTAATTTCTTCAAACCGAACAATATCTGTGAATGCCACACAATCATCTAACGCTAAACCAGCTCCTGTATGTAACTCATAACCACTAGCCTCAGCCTTAACATATGTGTACTGTGGGTTCAACAGACCCATCAAACAAACGGAAAAACATGTAGAATCATTATTCACAGCCACATATAAATGCCTTCTTTTTTTATTGATAATCTGCTCTATCAACAGTCTTTGAGCTTTACGTCGCGGGGCACCACCCTCACGGTTGTTGACAATTTGTACCACCAGCTCTAGTGATTCATCAATCATAATCTCAGCATTACTCTGCATAACACTTTCAAGTAAATTACCAAACGTGCGTTCATTATATTCATCCGCTCTCATGGTCACATGTACGGGGATATCAGAGATTCACCAATCAACTCAATCTGCAGATGATCACCAGGCCCATGTACAAAGTCTGAAGCTCTAACAATCAAAGTATCCAAGCCTGCCATAATGATTGCATAGAATGTGCCAAAATCCCCAACTTCACCAGTATTTTGTAAATTTAACAACTGTCGTAATTTAACGTTGTCAAACGCATTACGCTGTATAACTCTAACATCGCCATCATTGCAACGAGTTTGCATCAGAGAGCTCGGAGGAGAGTCAACCAGATCATGTGAAAAACGGGGGCTACTAAGCTTGTTTAACAATCCGTGCATCTGAGGATTATTGTGTGCATCGCTGTGTAACAAAATATCGGCCGGCTCATTTGAATTTTGGGGTGTGGTTTGTTGATTATATGTAGATGTTGATGGTTGTTTCGTGTCTGGCTGGTTTCTAACATCATCAGTAAGAATTTCTATAGCTTCACACATTATGGGATTGTCTATCAGCTTTTTTAGGTGTTGACGTATTCGGATGCACCATGCGAGGCCTTATCATTGTAACATTGCTATTATCTATGAGATTGTCATTGTTGATTCTAGGCATAATATCCATGGATATAGCCACTGCACTTGTTGCGTTAGACCCGGTCTGCTGCGTGTGTTTAGAGGATGACGGGTATGTGGTGCTGTTACCGATCGCTCTAGCCAATTCTCTAGCTCTACGTGTTCTGGTCAAAGATAGTTTATTCGTTTTTTTAGGATTTGCCTTATTCGGATACGATATGCGTGGTCTTATCATTGCAAAATCGCTTTTGTCTACGGGGTTGTTATTGTTCATACTAGGCATAATATCCGCGGATATAGCCATTGCACCTGTGTTAGGCATGGTCTGCTGAATGTGTGTATGAGGTTGATGGGGGTGGGGTGGTGTTACCAATGGCTCTACCCATTTCTCTAGCTCTACGTTTTCTGGTCAATGATAATTTACTAGGTTTTTTAGGCTCCATGATTCGTATCAAGTATAGTAAACAAAATTAAAAAAAAAAGTTGATGACACACCCTTACAAAATAAACGGCAATAAAATCACATTTGAAACACTTGCACACATACACATACCCGATTTAATAATAAAAAACGTTACAAGCTTTATGCATGAAAGCATCAATGATCTGACCTATTGTTCGCGTCTAATTCACGTCTTAAAAGCATGATTTGATCCCTAAGCGATCTATTTTCCCGTGCTAGTGTGGACACCTCTGTAGCTTCTTATCTCAAACCTTGTAAATGTGTATCTACTTCATATCTAAAGCCACTAATATTGAATTCCATATCGTCAAATCTGTTACAAACCACATCTTCGATTCTGACCAGGTGGTCATTTAGAAACTGATTCTCGCGCACGTGTCCATAAACCATATCATACAATTGATTTAAATCAACACCATCATCAAGGTTTTCTCTTACTGGACCACTGAAGTCTAGCGGCTGTAACAAATCTTCTTCATTGAACAATGCTGTTGTTTCGATTGTGTTGTTGAGCTGGTTTACTTGCGGCGGCACACTGTCGGTCTCATCCGTTGTGCTGTTCCCCCCCACACCTTGTTGTGTAGCTACATAGGGGTACACGATAGCCACTTGTCGATTGGGGACAGTCTCCTGCGTCTTAACGGTAGGGATCGGGGCGGCTGATAGAGATCTTCCAAAGAATCCGCTATAAAGATATTTTTCACTTTTAGTTAATTGATCATTTCCACATTGTCTAAAAACGTGCATACGAACACACACACACACACACACACACACACACACACACACACATGAAATCAAAGCAATTCTTTTTGCCGCCCTTTTTCACCAGGGTACTGTTTCTCTCGCACCCCCTTGAAAAATAATCATCTATTGAACATCCTATAAGTGCAGAATGTACAGATAATTAAATATAATAGGTCTATTGTTAGCCACCCCCCCGACACGATAATTTATAATAAATAAAAAGTTCTAGACTTTTATTGAAAGTTGATATATATTGCTTGTGATATAAACGAGATGGTTACCTCATTTCAACACGTAAGCCAGCTTGTTTCAAAAACAAACCTTCAAAATACAACGGAAGTGCGGTAAATGGTATTTGCCGATCTATACAAAGATAAAAACATATCATGTTAATACATACCTGTAGCCATGCTGATTTAGGTAACACAATGATCTTTCAAAACAGTCAGTCGATATTTGCTCGAAACCTATAAGAATAAAACGGGGTAATGTGCGGTAGCCTTATTATGATGTCTTTAAGTTATTATGTATCTTATTGGTTAACAACACATGTTTAAAAATAGAACATTTGGGCTTTCACGACCTCATGTGGCCCAAGAAAAGCACCAGCCATGTTGTTACACACAATGACCTTAAATCTATATAGCTATACCATGCAATTGGCTTAACATGGAATAATAAAACTACATAACCATGCTTTTAGTATAGCTTAAAACATTCATCATTTCTTTGTGTTAAAAAGTTAGTTTTACATACCTTAAAAAGTTTGACCTGTGCTGCCAATATATCGTGAGCTGGAAGAAAGGCCGGTCCACCGCTAGGGTCGCTTATTTAAACCCAGACCATTTAACATACGCCCCCCAAATATTTTTTACAGAATAAGAGATACTTATTGGTCGATATACAACAGACCCTCACAAAATCACATCCCAACCTGGAATATGTTACATTGCCTTACACCTGAATCAGTACTCCCCCCACCCCCCTGTCGAATAATGCTGCTGTGTCTAGGACTCCTATTATGTCGAAAACAAGGTTGCTTTAATCTAAACCAGACCATGTTTGGATTCAAATTGAATATCATAACCTCGTTCTAAACAATATAATACAATATTACATATTTATCACAATATATCACAACTTAATACACATGTCCCTATTTGACTCCACACACACACACAGGCACACGCATCTACACACCCTATTCGACAACTTCACACATAGTTCAGAACAACCCCTCAACCAACCAGCATGTTCATACACACACACACGCACAGACACACACACACACACAAACCCCCCCTTGATTTGTCAACCTATGGCTGATGTGTATACAAATTTGAAAACAGCAAAGGCTTCTGGGGGGTAACCGCTGGTCGTATCACCAACCCTAGGACCTGGTCTCACCCTGGGTCCTTACAACAGTTGATCAACCAACAGCTTGAGATGTATATCACCTGTTTGTTGGGGGATACCCTTATTCCGTTATCAGTCTTTGGTTTCTTGGAAAATAAATTGTTTGACCTGAATCAATGATTATGCTGGGCGGATCTGATCTTAAGACCAACCTCTTGTTAAAATAAAAAAATGGGCAGAAACACTCCAAATCATAAGTCCCGAACCCTTCTTTAGGGTTCCCACATGTAATTCTGTGCTTGTGGAAAAACACCATGCTACATCCCCATTGTAAAACATGGAACATTGTAAAACAATGTAAAACATTGTGTAGGTAAGTTTACTCAGACAATACTGAATGACCATCACAGGGGTCTGCGTGGTTTAAATACACAGACCACGCCAATCATCCCATAAAACATGAAAGGTTAACACCCACCGGTTGTATGACATCTGTTGCACCACTTGTCAGAACATAAAATTCCAGGGGGTTATAGCATTGCTGGACCCTGGCACCCCTTTTTTTGAACACCAAACATCTTGCCGCTGATATAAAACTTATTTATTGCCTGGGAATTTAACATTCCGGAACCCTAAGACCCATTTGTTAAACATCAAACATAGTGCACCTGTTATAACCCTCGTCCGGGGTGCTTATCAGTCGTAAAACATCAAACATGGACACATCAATGCAATCATAAATCACTAAGTCACCGGACATGCATACGTCATTCCGGAAGTCCCGCCCTAACACACATCATACAGGAAGTCCATACGTCACACCAGAAGTCCTGCCCAGCAAACCGGATGTCCCGCCCACCTGTCAAATCAATCTGGAAGCCCTGCCCAGTAGGGTCATAAATCACCATTCTGATACAATATACCCTACATTTACTACTGAGGTGAAATGAATCGGCTTCGCAATGAGTAATTTACAGATGCTGAAGTTAGAAGCCAAGGAGTTGCGTTGGGGGGACCCAGATATCTCCTGATCCTTACCAGCAAACCTCCACGTTTGCCCCATCGTCTGTGGCGTTTTGTCCGATACGCACAACAGAACGGTAGCTGACAGCTGATCGCTGGTACCGGTTATCGTGGTCGACGAGAGTTTGCATGCCCCTCAAAATTAATGCAACATTGATTCACTACTTCAGTCCGTATGTCAAGGAGAAACTGGCGATCATAGATCAGTAGAGAGGAGATACTTTGCGCAAATAAACATAAGAACAAAACAAAACAAAACACAGGTAAGACAGGTAGGCGACGGCTTGCCAACAAACACCCTGGCGCCATCTCAGGAAGCTGGAAGCTAGCCATCCAGTGCATCCATACTTCCCATTAAACTGTTTGATGTTCTGCAGCATAGCTCAAGCTACACTGTCACAGCAACAAATGAAGCAATACACACGAGAGGATGGTACTTTGTCCATTTAAACACCAACGAAAACCTGATTCTCCAAAATGTTTCAATGCCTTTGTGAACGGTTTGTGAAAAGAGGACATGTTGGGCTTCTTATGACCAAACCACAACCCAGACATAAAGGTGTTTCTTTCTTTCTGTTGGGGGAGTTTGGCCATATTGGCCATATTGGCCATATTGCGAAGGACGAGGACTTGAAAATTGGGACACCATCTGAGTTCATTGTTAAACTGAAGGAGAACTCCTGTTTCAGGTTGGTTTCTTCACAGTTAGCTTTATACATTACCATCAAAAATGTAATCGATACTTGTATGTGGTGTGTGATTTTGGCGGTAACGTAGGTGTTCTAGTTTCATTGTTTCTAGCACATGCTTCAGTTGGGGGATGAGAGGTAGTGTGAAAAAGAAGCTTCCATTTTTGTTGAGCTGACTTGGGCACCATGGAACCAGGGCCGCCTCACCAGGGCTTAAGCCCAGGGGCCTACGAAGACGAGGAACCTATCATGAGCCAGTAAAAAATCACATTGTTTTGTAATTTGTCGAATTTTCTGTCCATCACTTGATACTCATGATTCTGGCTGCTGATTGATCCAATTTTCACGTGACCAATGACGCTATGTTACCATACGTTAGCATTAGGCCATTGTCATGGTACCGTATAATGCTAGTGAGAAGTTTGTGGCTAGCTAGGTCAAAATGTCAGAATGGAAATCATTTGAGAGCGGTGCTCAAAAACAAAAAATATTATGGCAAAAAGAAAACAGTGAGAAGGAATTGCTAAAACACATTCCAAAGCTAACAGGATTTTTTAAACCTGCTAAAAATGAAGAGGAGTCAAGCTCGTTAACAAGCGGAGCGGCGAAAATTAGTGGGGAGGACGACGAGCAGACAGGACCAGTAATGTTACCGGGAGATGCGGAAGAGTTCGTCCATGAGAATGTGAGTGTATTTTGGAGAGTTGGTTGTTGTTTTCTGTCTAGTTAAATGACGTGATTCAGAGCTAGTAGGCTAATCTTTGTTTCTGCATTCCAGTAGGCAGTATCTACTGTTTCTGTGTTTTGTACTCACAATAGTTCTGTTTATGCTCTTCTATAAATGCTTGTTATTAGTGATTGTTACACAGAATGCTTATTTTGTGCTTGCTAATCATTAATTGGTAACTCATTACATTCTAGCTATTACTGTTTTATTCTGTACTGGGCAAGCTATTCTGTAGATCTCCGTGTTTACCTTAGGTTTGGCTTTTGCTGTATTGATCTGTAATGATCTGTTCATAATCAGTCTGCACTGTTGTGCTTTGTTGTTTTGTGCTTTGTTGTCAGAACCACATACACATAGATAAACAGTCTAAACCATAGACCTGGACTCTTATCTCCTTTTTCCCCACACTTCCACCTGAACATAGAAATAGTGTCTGACACCACACATATATTCTACACTGACTTTTGTGTTTAAAGTAGGCTCAAGTGATTTGGTCATCTCATATAGGGACAAGTCACCTTTGCATCCTCCTAAAGAAACTAATACATTTTGTGCTGTATAGACAAGCGTGGATTTTACACATTTTATTATTTATAGTGTGAGTTGGGGGGGGGGGCTACAAAAACCTCTCAGCCCCGGGGCCTAAAGACAGGTTAAGGCGGGACTGCATGTAACACCACATCCTGCACATACATTATTGACCAAAATATGAAGACAATCAGGGCAGTAATGGTTCACAACAAATGTTCCGTGAGAGAAGAACTGCTTAAAAAGATATTTAGTTGGCGGTAGCAGAGAATCTACTGGTAAAAGAAAAACAAGCATTTGTAGCAGATGGTTTAGCATCTTGGGCAAGTCCAGTTGTAGCAACGAATGCCATGATCAAGAGAACGGCCTGTCCAAGGGACACTGTTGCTCCATGGTACAATGGGTTTTTCCAGTTCTTGAAGGTATTCTGTAAAGATAAAAATTATAAGACAACAATCATGTGGGTGCTACACTATACTACTATATATGGTGAGACTCCCACCATAAAGGTAAACATGTATGATTAGTTCAAGTTCCTCTCTATAGGGAGTATTGATTAAAAATAAGAACTTGTTCTTAACTGACTTTCCTGTATAAATAAAAGTATTTATATACGGTAATGTTGAAATCAAATCAAATCCATGCCATTTACCAAAACCCAATATGATATTTGATTTTGTATCAATTCCGACATCCAACGTTATAGACAATCTGGGCGGTAGTTGACATAAACTGATTTATTCAGCTATGGTGCTGCATAATGTAATATCTTAATATTATATTGGGTTATTGCAACATTAATAATGTTTTACTAATTGTTAAAAAATAACAAGTGTGCAATTGTGTTGAAAAAATTGCTTCTTATTAGGAAAAATGCGCTTGCACAATGAAGCAATGAAATTATCACTTTGGCTACATTTAGGGATGTGCATCTCTCCTTTCATGCTACACTGGCATCGGTTTGGGGTCTTGTGGACTGATGCACTCGCATATTAAACATTTGAAACAGGGACCGACCCATATCAGTGAATCGTTACATCCCTAGCCACTTTCATTATGTCCTACATTTGTATGGTCTAATACATGTTTAATACCATTAGTGAACGATTTGTTCATTTTAACAACTTTTTACTGACAGAAGAATTGCGATTTGTTGTCATGACAGTTGTTAGTTTGAATGACCATATGAACATATTACCTCATTCATATCTTCCTCCTCTTCATTGTCATGGCCTTCATCTTGATTCTCCTCACTCTCAGAAATATCCTGAACACAATCAAATATGGACAGTGGTTAGGCAAATTAAACTTTATCAATTGTTTACAAAAGAACATTTCCACACAAATCCCCCTGAAAGGTGTTATTTGATTTTAAATGTAACCATGCTTGCTATAGACTGCACATAGTAATGGGATAAGCTAATGGAATTTCTATTTTTTTGTTCATACTTTGCTAGAAACATGCACCTTATTTATGTAAGTATTTATATAACGATGTGTATCCACATTAAAATATTACCTCATTAATATCTTCCTCCTCTTCATTATCAGGGTCCTCATCCTGATTCTCTTGACTCACCGTAGAACTCTGAACACAGGCAAACATGGACAGTGGTTAGGCAAATTCAACTTTATTCATTTTTTATGAAAATAAATAGAAAATAATAATCTTGCACACTGAAACTGCTTACAACAGTTATAATTTAATAGAAAACAGCAACGTTTCGGTCAAAGACCTTCATCAGACAAAAAACATGGTGAACAACAGGTGTTATAATGAAAATAAATACACACAGATCCTCCTCAAGTGTTGTTGTATGCACAATTTAGCTCTGGTTGAAATAAACTGCACATAGTAATTGGATGAGCTAACCAACTTTCTAATGTTGGTGCATAACTACACTAGAAACATTCAACGTATTTATACAATGATGCATATCCCAATGATAATATTACCTCATTCACAACTTCCTCCTCCTCTTCATCATCACAGTCATGGTCCTCATGTTGACTCTCTTGACTTTCCGCTGAAATCTACATAGTCAAACATGGACAGTGGTGAGGCAGTACATACCCACCATTGAATACCTGCCATTTAAGTGTTGAAAGTACCACAGTAGTCCATCCACCATCTTCAATGACCTCTTGCTGACTGGCTGTGTCCTCAACAATTGCTGCCACCTGACTCTCTGCAGGACTCTGCGCATAGTGTTGATGCTCGAGTACAAATAAAGGACAGAATTTAACATTAACTGCTTTTCTGGGGAAGGTAACTGTCAGATAAGTAGAATGTAACTAAAGAGAAAGAAACTTTACCTCAGTGGATCCTCCTTCAATTGGTGGGTCTGTAATTATATACAGAAAGTCATTATCAAATTCTAAATTGGTACTGTAATTTGGCCTATGTAGTTGTACATAACTGAAATTATATCGCTAGCAAGCTGTTACACAAAGGCACTGCTTCATGCTCCTCACTAATAATGATTATAATTAAGTAGCTAGCAAGCTAACTTGATCTATTCAGCTAAAGTAGCTTGTGCAAGATAACCGCAAAGTACAATAACGTTTATTGTAACTTGCTAATTTATTTTGCAAGGTACTATAAATAGTAACTTACCATGTCTCTTCAAACTCATCTGTAGTGTACTTCTGGGAATGTTCTGTCGATCGTCTTTGTAATATGTTAGTTTTTTCGCCATTGAGAACCTTACCTCGCCTCTGCCAGCTACAGATCCCTAGCAGTTGAAACCAGACTGAAACGTTGTGTAGCATTTTCTCACTGACCAATCATGAACCGCGCGCCTGCGTTTTTCCTGCTGAGGTAATGTAGCAAACCATCCAAACCATCAGTGGGTATCTAACGTTCATTATGGACCGGTACATTTTGGTTTTATGGGTGGAGACAAATTAAATTAGTATTTCAAAAGAAAATGTTGTAATAGACAGAGATTTACTCACAGACTCAGAAAGGGTTGGAGCATGGCAGGAGTGGAAAAATACCTAAAAACAGGTGGGAAAAGTATCCAGCCAGGGTACTAGCAGTGAGCGGTTAGTATTTAGCCTAACATTAACTTAACTAGCGAGCTGTTGGTACACTTTAGCAGTCCAAATTAAGTTCCCTATTCCTGACGTTATACTTAGTGCAGTAACAATAATTATGTCATAACACCATAATAGTTTACATTTGTTATAAACTACTATGTTTTAAATAACTTAGTGTTTATAGCTATATTTAGTTTTGTAACTCAATGGTTCTTTTTTCCTTTGCTAGATTATCTAGGCTAAAACCCATGGAGCGGAAGTGGCTTGGGCAATCAAACCTAAGCATGTTAATGTTAACAGCAAAAGGAAGACAGTCCCCAAAAAAGGGGACTTGAAATGACAAACTTATCCATGTCTGTCTGTCTGTTTTGTTTGTCTTTCTACCTGTCATTTGTTCTGTGTGTCTTGACACTAACCTTACATATTGGAGGGGGGTTTCTGATGTGTGTTTCTGTCTGTCTTCACTTCAGTGTGTGTATGTCCTTCCACATTACATAAATGTAGTGGGGTGTGGTGTTATCTGCTGTTTGTGTGTGTGTCTCTTTACTGCTGTGAATAACTATTCCTAAGTAATCCCCATAACTTGATTTTATTGTTCCATGTTAGAAAAAACAAGGGACATTTGACGACGAGATTTTTCAGCAATATGAAGAAGACCGGGCCAAGGATAAAAAGAAAATTATACAACTAAAGGAACAAGTTGCAAATTTTAAGTCTCACGAACCAGAGTGACAGGATTATCGACATAAACTTCACTGTCCATTGTATTCATTTTTGAATACGTTACACACATTTAGTTGCAATAATCCTAAACACCTTCTTGTGCTTAAGTCAGTAGGTGTGACCATAGGCTCTCCATGGTTAGACAACTGGATGAATAGGCGTACACATTACATTTTTCTAGGACATTCCACTAGGTTTGGAACTAGCTGTGTACTACGGTAAGAGATGAAACTACCAATGTGATAAGCCGAACAAGTTCCACTAGAGCAACATTTCAGTGTATAGTATGTAGGTGACAGACAATGGAGTGTTATTCCTATCAGACAAACTAGTATTATCAGGGTTCCCATGGGTCCTTGAAATCCTTGAAAGTTTGTGAATTTTATAGTTTTTGAAAATAGATATAAATAGAAATGGGTCATTGAAAGTGCTTGAATTTATATATTTTGTGTAAGAATGGAAATTGAAGAGACCACATAGTCTGCCATCACTGTAACACATCACAATTGAGAAGTGTTTACACATTCAAGCTTCTTTTTGTAATTGTTATGTGTGAGCTTCTGTAAAGCCTGCTTGTTTTTATTATAAAAATAATCAACAGTAACAGTTGTAACAGTAATTAACCTTAATCCATGTCTCAAACTATGCCACGTTGGGTCCTCGAATTTGAGGGAATTGGACCTGGAAAGTCCTTGAAAAGTCATTGATATTTCATGTTTATGAAGGTGTGGGAACCCTGTATTATGCATACCCAGTCATGGAAAGGATAATACAATGTATTTCATTAGCAATTTAAATGTTAATATTTTCACACAGTCTGTGTTTATGAATATAGGAATAGATATTAAGAATGTTACATTGCAATATAATTTAAGAGTTTGCAATTGCTTTTGTAAAAATGTCCTGGGTGTGCTTCCATGAATTTTTACCGTAAAACTGAAAATACTGAAAATGTCTTTGGCAGATGAGGTGAAAAGAAAATTCCCGAACATACCAGAGCCTCACATAAAGGCCTGTATGGCCCAAAAGCTTAAGGACCTGCGTGCGAAGGAGCGGTAAGTGAACGTAAATATTTCAATTATTGTCAGTGGTACATGTAAGGTTTTTTTGCATTTGTTATTGAAATTAAACATGAAATATTGATGTTCTATGTTTTCAGTTTTTTTTACTTTCACAGCTCAGAGTTAAATGATAAAGTGCATAATAAAGTTAGACAGCTTTTAAAAATGTCTGTAGTTCAACAATTTTTACTCAGTACATATTCCAGTACTTTCATTCCACTGTTATTGTTTTAAATTATTTAAATCCAAAATTAAGAAATACACCTCACTGTGTCATAGTGCAATTTATTTTCCTGTATTTGAAATGCTTCTCTTCTTATTTTCAGCTGTACCACCAAGATGTAAAGAATGTATTTAAATAAATACATTTTCTTAATTAAATATTGTTTAAAAAATGATATAAATTCTGTTAATGAAGATATGAGTGCGTCTTTGATTTAATTTCAACAACGAACTTGTTGTGCCAATTTCACATGTATTTTTTCCCACGTGTATTTTTCACGTTTTTTCACGTGAACTGCCAAAAACCACGTGTCAATTTCACATGTGATTTTTCTGTGAGGGAATGTTCTGAAAAACCAGTGTCCGATATGGACTGGTTCACCCGGCAAAATTATTGGTAACTCTAAACAATAAAACACACCTTCACGCAACCCACAGATGCAATGGAGTTCTATGAAAAACATGTTAAACCTATTTTGGACGCAATTACCAACTAACATGCTTTACTCGCTACACAGCTTTATAGGAAATTATGATGATTATGAAAGTTCTTATTACATTAAGTCTGTAGAAAATAAAATTATGTATTTTCTTATGTATTTTTTAGTTTATATAAGTATAATTGTTTTTGTTTATATATATATACACACAGTGGATATAAAAAGTCTACACACTCCTGGTAAAATGCCAGGTTCTTGTGATGTAAAAGAATGAGACAAAGATAAATCATGTCAGAACTTTTTCCACCTTTAATGTGACCTATAACATGAACAATTCAATTGAAAGACAAACTGAATCTTTGAGGGGGAAAAATAAAAAAAAAGTCACAATAACCCGGTTGCATAAGTGTGCACACCCTTAAACTAATACTTTGTTGAAGCACCTTTTGATTTTATTACAGCACTCAAGTCTTTTTGGGTAGGAGTCTATTAGCATGGCGCATCTTGACGTGGCAATATTTGCCCACTCTTCTTTGCAAAAGCGCTCCAAATCTGTCAGATTGCGTGGACATCTCCTGTGCACAGCCCTCTTCAGATCACCCCACAGATGTTCAATTGGATTCAGGTCAAGGCTCTGGCTGGGCCATTCCAAAACGTTAATCTGCTTCTGGTGAAGCCATGCTTTTGTGGATTTGGATGTGTGCTTTGGGTCATTGTCGTGCTGAAAGGTAAACTTCCTCTTCATCTTCAGCTTTCTAATGGACGCCTGAAGGTTTTGTGCCAAAATTGCCTGGTATTTGGAACTGTTCATAATTCCCTCCACCCTGACTAAGGCCCTGGTTCCAGCTGAAGAAAAACAGCCCAAAAGCATGATGCTGCCACCACCATGCTTCACTGTGGGTATGGTGTTCTTTGGGTGATGTGCAGTGTTGTTTTTGCGCCAAACATACCTTTTGGAATTATGGCCAAAAAGTTCAACCTTGGTTTCATCAGACCATAACACATTTTCCCATGTGCTTTTGGGGGACTTGATGTTTGTTTTTGCAAACATCAGCCGGGCTTGGATGTTTTTCTTTGTAAGAAAAGGCTTCCGTCTTGCCACCCTACCCTATAGCCCATTCATATGAAGACTACGGGAGATTGTTGTCACATGTAGCACACAGCCAGTACTTGCCAGAAATTCCTGCAGTTCCTTTAATGTTGCTGTAGGCCTCATGGTAGCCTCCCTGACCAGTTTTCTTCTCGTCTTTTCATCAATTTTGGAGGGACGTCCAGTTCTTGGGAATGTCTCTGTTGTGCCATATTTCTCCACTTGATGATGACTGTCTTCACTGTGTTCCATGGTATATCTAATGCTTTGGAAATTCTTTTGTACCCTTCTCCTGACTGATATCTTTCAACAACGAGATCCCTCTGATGCTTTGGAAGCTCTCTGCGGACCATGGCTTTTGCTCTGAGATGCAACTAAGATGTCAGGAAAATCCTAAAGAACAGCTGAACTTTATTTGTGATTAATCAGAGTCACGTTAAATGATGGCAGGTGTGTAATGCTTTAGTTCACAATAATGTGCTGCTCTCTCTGTAGGTTTTATCTACG
>JACXGI010016095.1:0-16443 GCA_016801175.1 Esox masquinongy | reverse complement strand
CCGGTCCCGCCCGGACTCCCTGCCTCGCCGGTCCCGCCCGGCCTCCCTGCCGCGCCGGTCCCGCCCGGCCTCCCTGCCGCTCCTGGTCCTCTCCCCGCTCCGGTCCCTGGTCCTCCGCCGGTTCCTGATCGGTGCACCACAGCGGGACATCTGCCCGGTCCTGTTTCCGGTCCCCGTCTCGAGGCAGAGCCTCCACCTGTTCCTGTACCTGGTCCCCGTCCTGAGGCGGAGCCTCCGCCTTGGTGCCCTGCCCGCCCTCCCCTTTGTTTGTTTGGCGCGTCCGGCTGTCCACGCCTTGGGGGTACTGTGACGTTCTGTTCTGTTCTGTTTTGGTTTTGAATGTAGCCCTGTTATGTTTGGTTTGTGTCCTTACCCGCAACCTGTGTCTGTCCTGATTGATTTCACCTGTTTGTTGTTTAGTTCTAGTTAGCTCCCTATATTGTTTGCTCTCTTCTGTTTGCCCTTGGTCAGTCATTGTGTTTGCAGCTTGGTTCATGTCCGTCCCTGCCACCAGTCTGTTTTTGCCTGCCTGCCTGTTTCTTGTAGTTTTCTTGTTTTTGTTCCATTATTAAAAGCTTTTTCTTTACACTTCGTGTCCGCGCTTGGGTCCAGCAAAACTCAAAATCATTACAAGTGGACAAAAAATGTGACCCCAAACTTTTGAATGGTTGTGTATGTGTATACTGTACAAGCCTGACTTAGAGGCTGATATCTGAATAGTTGTGTACAAGCCTGACTTAGAGGCTGATGTCTACAAAGTTGTGTAAAGGCCTGAATGAAATGTCAAATGTATGTGTAAATAATTAAATGGCCACTCTACTTCCTGAGCCTGAATATTGTAAAGAGGTTGTGGAGGATTTGAACTCTAAATGGCTTATAGAAGACCAGTAAATTACCAATCCTGCCGTAGGGGTTGGGAAATTGCAGAAGGACAGCTTTTACATGTCAAACATGGAAATGAGCTGTTTGACAATTGCCCTGGCTTGAAAAAGTTGTCATTAAAACAAAACCATCAGCATTCCCAGATCAACAACATCACAAGCAAACGTATATTATCTTTCTCTGATTTCAGCTAAATCTTTAAATTGTCTAAATGAACTGTCTTTACAACATTGCATGTTCTCCATGTTCTAAAGCCATTACAACTTATAGCAACATAATGTGTTAAACCGGTGTGACACAAGCATGTGGTTGAAAAGCTGCAGCACAGAAAAAAAAAAAATGTGAAAGTGCCTCCCAGACCTGTTAGTGTTGACAACCTAAATCTCCTCTCCTACACTTTCCTTCCTGTTTATTAATGCGCTCTATTCAAACTAGATCTACTGTTCAAAATGTCCTAATCCAGTCTCTCCCAAAGCTTGGTAAATCCTTATTTTGTAGAGAAATGGAGATGTCTATCTACTGTTTCCTTATTTTTCTGCAGGAAGGCACTAGGCTTGTTGACTTCCTCTCCCCTCCCTTCCTTCCTTCTCTCCGAAGGTACTCATCTGAAAAATGAGAACAAAGTGATTGTTCCTGTTCTCTTTCTTAAGTCACTTCAAATGCTGTCCGTGGACGGGCGGCTCATTGTCAGGAAGGCAGCGGCAGGGTGAGAGCGCAACTGAGCGGCCGCAGAGAGAGACAGGTAGAGGAGCCGGATCCTCAGCCCGACACGCAGCTAACACACTGCTGCAATACAAGAGGCACGCAGGCTGAGCTACACTGAGCTGGTGAGTCCTTAAGATCCAGTTGAGGGCAAACAGGGCATGGGGTGGTAGGGGGACAAGGAGGGGCTTCGGCTTTTAAAGGCCGAGTGGGTTTCTCCAGGGATACACACTGACAGTTCAGACAGACAGAGACAGACACACAGACAGAGGCAGACAGAGGCAGAGGGTCTTTCCATACAGCCCCAGGTTCTGCGGAGAATAGACGGAAGGAGGCAGGCTTGGGAGAAATTGTTTTTTTTTATTCAATAAATGTTGGCGAAATGGTCTGCATACATTGAGATACGTACAACGTGTTGAGCAGAGAAATTAAGTAGAAGTATTTAGGTAACTTAAAAAAATCTAGAGAAAGTATTTGAATATGCATTGATATACAGTATGCATGATAATGAATTTCTGTAGTGTCTCTATCATTCAGGTTGAATATGAGAAGAAAATACGAGATTTAAATTATTACTGTATTTTTTTTTAAATAGCTGACCCATTAGTTTTCTATTATGATTAATTAAGCAATTCATGCATCACATCACGATATCCCTTTCACATTGTTTTTAGAGAAGAATTGAATGCAATTTGCAATTCTGCACAAAATACCCCTCTAATCTTTACCCTATATGAAGGCCATGATCATCCTATCCTCATCTACACTATTTGATCTCACTACTATCTCAACTAGCAGTTCACAGAAAGATCAAATATACACACTATGCCACTATATTTGCAAAAATTGCATATCAATAATACCGTTTTGTCTTCTTTCAGCAAAACTACAGAAGCTGCACAGTTCCCTATCAGTTTGACCAGTTCACTCTATCACAGATAATGTCCTTTGTCTTCCCAACAACTGTCTTCGGTTCATAATCACAAAAATGCCAAATTTAATCAGATCCTACCCAGGCAAATCTTTAGTGCAGCTGATTTACACTTCAGAAGCGGAGTATCCAGACGTAGATATGGTGCATTTATTTGGAACTTGTGCATCTGTAAAGAGATTAGCTCTGTTTACAGGGCAGGAGAGGACGACAAAAGGAGAAGTACCCTCTCACATATACGTGCAAAAAAGATTAACAGAGCACAGAAGCTAAATCTGAGCTGGAGGGAGAGGTAGGCAGTGGTTCCTGATTTCAGAGGGATGGATGGTGGAGGTAGAAGTAGGGACGGGCAGAAGAGAGAAGTGACAGGTTATGGGTGTGCAACCACAGTGTCCTGTTGTCACGATTAACCGTGTGATTCATGACTCCCAGTGGAGGACTGTTTCTCCTTTTCAGGTGCTGGAGCAGCTCAGTGAAATTATATTTGAAATGGTTAAGCTCAGTTAACAGAGTTCCTCAATATTTTTCCACATGCTGTAGATGATGGAGCCAGGCGTCCTGAGTTTCAGACCAGACAGAAGGAGCCCTCACAGGGAAGACCTGAGATCTGTCTCTCACCACAGTCTTTACCTGAGCTCACCTCCACTCTACCTGCAACCCCCCAAGCTCTCCCCAACCAGAGAGGCCTACAGTGCAGCTTTCAGCCCCTTGACTCACCATCACCCCCTGGTCTATGAGGGCCTCCATTACACCCAGAGGGAAGGCTCCCAGAAACGGAAAAGAACTCCGCTCAAAATGGAGGGTTCCGCATCCCCCGCCTCTGGAGACGCGGAGGAGGCGGAGAATAGAGGCAACACCAGGACTGTCAATCTCTCCCACCTCCCCTTCTCCCTACCCTCTCACCCCTGTCTCCCTCCCTCCAGCATGACCGTTCCTGGGATGATCGACCTGACCCGGTTCCAGCTGCACCAAAGGGCTCTGTCCAGGTATGAGCCACAGATGGGCCTCCCAGTGCAGGTGAAACAGGAACCGCTCAGCCCCACGCCTGCCTGGCCTCCCTCCTCACTCCTCCTCCACCAGGCTTCTCCATCGTTCTTCCCCCCACTGCACCCCAGCCTCCTCCCCTTCCCCTTCTTCATGCCCGGGCCCGTCATGCACCTCTCGCCCGGAGCCTTCTACCCCAGGGAGTCCCTGAGGCCGAGCCGGCGCGACCCGGACGGAGGTCCCCGGGGCGGGACGACCAGCGCCGAGAAGCTGGGTCTCAACATCCACATCGACGACAGCTACTACGTGGACGTCGGGGGGGACCAGAAGCGCTGGAAGTGCCGCATGTGCGAGAAGTCGTACACGTCCAAGTATAACCTGATCACGCACATCCTGGGGCACAGCGGGATTAAGCCGCACGGCTGCCACCTGTGTGGGAAACTGTTCAAGCAGCTGAGCCACCTGCACACTCACCTGCTCACCCACCAGGGCACACGGCCACACAAGTGCCAGGTGTGCCACAAGGCCTTCACCCAGACCAGCCACCTGAAGAGGCACATGATGCAGCACAGCGATGTGAAGCCGTACAGGTCAGTACAGGGTGGGTTCGCCTCAACAGGTTGCTGTTTTCTTGGCCCGGTTGAGAACTAATTGAAGTACTTTGTCATTAAGGGCTTTCCGTCACGTTTTCACTTCAAGATTCAAATTTTAGAAGACACCGTTCGTTAGCAATATGCCCGTTAGCGTTAGTTTTGGTTTACGTGGATGTGTCGATTATGGAAAGGATTTGTTAGGACATTAACCATCTGTCGCTGTCTCCCGTCCAGCTGTGGGGTTTGCGGGAGGGGATTTGCCTACCCTAGTGAGCTGAGGGCCCATGAGCTGAAGCATGAGAAGGGCCAGGAGAATGTGTGTGTGGAGTGTGGGCTGGACTTCCCCACTCTGGCCCAGCTGAAGAGACACCTGACGGCCCACAGAGGGCCAAGTCTCTATAGGTACTTCTGCCCTGGAACACCCACTGGGTTCAAACACATTACCTGACACTTTATCCACATCTCTAAGATGCATAGGGGTCTCAGGAAATAACAAATCAAAATCCCAGGTGTGGTGCGTGTCTGTTGTCTGTCCAGGTGTGCTGCATGTCTGAGTCTCTGTTATCTGTCCAGGTGTACTGAGTCTCTGTTATCTGTCCAGATGTGCTGAGTCTCTGTTATCTGTCCAGATGTGCTGAGTCTCTGTTATCTGTCCAGGTGTACTGAATGCCAGAAGACCTTCCAGTACCCCAGCCAGCTGCAGAACCACATGATGAAGCATAAAGATATCCGGCCATATATCTGCAGTGAGTGTGGCATGGAGTTCATCCAGTCCCACCACCTCAAGCAGCACACACTTACACACAAGGTAATTCTACAAATGCCAACATGTGGTGTCTAAGAAACTTTTACAAAGCACCATGGTGCCCCACAGTCTAGGTTCAACCTATGACTGTGCCGCTAGTTTACAAGACTCTGGGAAGCCCCATGGGTGGTGTATGTTGGGCAGCATCACCAGGGAGAGGGGAGGCATCGCCAGGGAGAGGGGAGGCATCGCCAGGGAGAGGGGAGGCATCGCCAGGGAGAGGGGAGGCATCGCCAGGGAGAGGGGAGGCATCGCCAGGGAGAGGGGAGGCATCGCCAGGGAGAGGGGAGGCATCACCAGCAGGGATTTCCTAGTATCATTGCAATCTAGTAACTCACAGAAGCCTATGAACCTAACTGAGCTTTGTCAGGTGATTTAGCATTTTCACATGCATGGACCTATGTGACTTCCTGGTTGGAAGGGAAGTGTGGAATAAAAGCAGAATGGCTTGGCTCGGATGTCTACCAGGAAGGCTAGCTGTGGTCATCTGCTCTCTTGAATCACTTGGAGAATATTTTACCCTTCAGATGAGTTGTGTTTAAAAGGCTAGGCTGTATTTTCCTGTGGAGAGGAAATGTTAATGTGCGGGTCAGTTTGTGTTAAGGCTTCATTTGATATTACCTTTATTTAACCAGGCAAATTAATTAAAGGTACATTTTGGATAGACCGATCTAAATCACAACAAATGCATCTGGTATGTTACAAACATATCATACAACATACAAGTTACATGATGCTATAACATAAAAAATGGGTGAGGTAGACAGTGCACAATTGGTTGACACAATACAGATGTGCACCACTTTCACAACTACTGGATGGAATTACACAAAAGTCGATAGAATGCATCTTTCAGAAGAAGTTGGTATTTACAAAGATGGCCTGGCAACAGGCGAAAGTTCTACTTTGGTGATGAGGCTAGGATAAAACATGTTTCAGGGACTCACACAGAAAACACATTGCAAACAAACTTAAGCACGTCACAATACTACATAAAGGAAGACATGACAACATGTCAGCTTGATTGAACATTTAGAACAGTTTAGTGGTGACTTGCCCCGTTTCCTACATGTTCATTATAATGGTTTGACACTATGGGATAATTGCAAAACGTTCTTTCTGCAGTTTCTGTCTACAGTTTTTTTAGTACTAAATGGCGAAGCCAGGGAAAAGAGCAGCTCTCTTCAAAAAAACATGAGCACAGCAAATAGACAGACGAGCCTTTAGAGAGAGACGTGAGTGCATGTTACAGTAACAATAGTAATAAGTTCAGTCATGTAATCCAATCAAGGCAAGGCATCCACTCTTGCAGTCAAGCCGACATCTTGATGTGCTAGCAACATTTTGATGGAACAGCTATGATGTCTTCTTTGTCTCTGATGGCCTCAACTGTCTACTATGATGGTTATTTAAACAAACCAAATTTAATTACAAATTGTCCCCTCTTTCTCTCCCTCTCTCTCTTTCTCTCTCACGTTGAATCTCTGTGTTAGGGGGTGAAAGAGCACAAATGTCGGATCTGTGGTCGTGAGTTCACCCTCCTGGCCAACATGAAGCGGCACATTCTGATCCATACTAATATCAGGGCCTACCAGTGTCACCTTTGCTTCAAGAGCTTTGTGCAGAAACAGACGCTGAAAGCCCACATGATTGTCCATTCTGACATTAAACCCTACAAATGCAAGGTGAGCGTTCTGATGGTGGCTCCGTGGTAGGGGACAATTTAAAATCTAGTTTATAAGATGTTCGATGGCTCCTAATACTGAAATGGAGAAACTGTAATCCGTTGTTCAGTTTTCTTGAAAACAACCATTACAAACTCCAGATAGCTTTAGCCCCTGCTAGCTAAACATCAACAGAAGTAAAAGAGTGTGTGAGCTTCTTTTAAATTAAATCTCCAAATCACCTCAAATCATTGACATAATATTTGGTTTGGATGATTAAAAATTAACATGCTCTCACTTAAACTACTTCCCTTGATGTTTAGCTAGCGGTGGCTAAATGTAGCTGAAGCTAATGTCCCCATATTACCTTTAGTACATGCAGGCTAATAATTACACTATGGGCTATTTACCTTGCATGTTGTTGTGCATCTCTGGCCAATGTGGGGTTGAGGGCTGGACATTTTTGGCAGGGGTTATAGAAGGGTTACGACTATATTTTAAAGTCTCTGTGATGTCAAGTGGGACCATGTTTAAACTAGTGATGCCAACAGATCAACAGATCAGTCTAAAGCAGCTCCACACTGTTTTGGAATGACGGTTTGACCTTGCTCTCCAGTAGGAGTGTTGAGACGATGAGCAGATAACAGATAGAGGAGGGGGAATTTGGCAGTGGGATCCCTCCTCGTCCATAGGAAGGATATCACTGCACAAACGCTGCCTCTCTAACAATGGCCCCCAGCCTCCCCGGAGAATGGGCCCCGCAAATAGATTTCATCTTGCTTTCTCTGCTGCTGGAGGGAACGTTTCCTGTTTTCTCACGGTCCTCTTGGACAGTTTACAGTCCCTCTCTCCTCCAGAAGGAAAGGACCACCCTAATAAAAAAAAGAATGCAGAGGAAGGATAGAGCAGGAGTTGCCCTTCCCAATCCTCCTCTTCTTGCTCTGTCTCGCAGTGGCTTCCTCTGTGGTTGTGTGTTTAGTGTGTGTGCATTCATTCATGGTGACATTGTGCGTCTATTTCAGCAATGAATGCAACAATGATTAGTCATCTCACACATTAGTTGTTTCATAGAGAGGAACGTTTGATCAATGAACACGGATTTAGAAAACTTGGCATGCAGTTTTGCCTTTGAATGGTGTTTACAATATCGTGTGCCACTAATGTGGTTCTAGGAATAATGGCATTTCTATATTGGGAATTAGGGAATTACAGAATTTGCCAACATGCTGGTTTTGGTTTGATTGTCTGTTGCTTCCAACCCCTTTTGTAAGGACACCGATTAATTATTTTCATTCCGAAGTTATATTGCTTATAGATGCACCTGATTGGTTCATGCATTTACAAAAATTTAATTTCTCTCTTTGGTTCCTTTTTGCTTCCTTTCAGCTGTGTGGAAAGGAGTTTAACAGAATGCATAACCTAATGGGCCATATGCACCTGCATTCTGACAGTAGGCCCTTCAAATGCCTCTACTGCCCCAGCAAATTCACTCTGAAGGGGAACTTAACCCGCCACATGAAGGTCAAACACGGGATAATGGACAGAGGCCTGGATGGAAGAGGTGATCTGGCTATGGAGGAATTCATTCTATTGTTCCTCCCTCCTTGCATTGAGACTTCCTGCAACATTCCTACTAAAGCTAAATAAGAACCCTGCCGCTCTGATTGTAATGTGTTTCTCTATCTCTAGTGTTCAGGTTGTAACCCGTTTCTCTGTCTCTAGTGTTCAGGTTGTAACGCATTTCTCTGTCTCTAGTGTTCAGGTTGTAATGTGTTTCTCTGTCTCTAGTGTTCAGGTTGTAATGTGTTTCTCTGTCTCTAGTGTTCAGGTTGTAATGTGTTTCTCTGTCTCTAGTGTTCAGGTTGTAACACGTTTCTCTGTCTGTAGTGTTCAGGTTGTAACGTGTTTCTTTGTCTCTAGTGTTCACATTGTAATGTGTTTCTCAGGTCTCTACTGTTCAAGTTGCAACACGTTTCTCTGTCACTAGTGTTCAGGTTGTAATGTATTTCTGTCTCTACTGTTAAGTTTGTAATGTTTTTCTCTGTCTCTAGTGTTCAGGCGACGGGGGCGGTTCTGCCTTTCGACCCCTCTGGCTCTCCTCACCCGATACAGCCAAGAGGAGCCCTTTGATCTCTCCCAGAAGCCCCAGCGACCGCGACCCAGCCTGCGTCTCTCCCAGTCAGATGGGGAGAGCATCCCAGGGAGCTCCTGCCAGGAGGATGAGGAGGAGAGCCAGTACAGGAGGAGCCAATATAGTCCTGAGGTTTACCAGCACCATAGGGCCGGAGGGGCGTACCGTTCTGAGAAAGCTAGACAGATGGATAGACAGGACGTGGAAACCGGTGCACAGGTGCACCAGGCCGGGGAAGGTAAAGAGGTTTATCAGCATGTGTCGGAGCCAGCAGATGCAGGTGAACAGGTGACAGGAAGAAAAGCGTACGACTCGCAGCTTGGCGACAAGCTGCATCAGCAAGAAAGTGACGACCAGGTGTATAACGAGGTGCGTTACCCGAGGGTAGGTGATACAGGCGAGGATGCCTACCCCTCAGATTCGGAGGTGAATGAACCGTTGTATCAGCTTGACCCCGACCAACTAGAGATAGGCGATCAGGTTTACCATTCGGACCCGGGAGAGGAGATGGTGGACACACCTGAACCATGTGAACGGAACTACCACTCAGACCCCGGTGTCTCAGCAGAAAGCACAGGGCCTGATCAGGATGAAGAAGGGGACCTGGTTAGATCTGGGAGCCGGGTGATGGAGAAACAGCCAAAAAAACAGAGGCGTTACCTTAGCAAGGAGGAACACAGGTGTGTGAGGAGTTATGAAGACAGTAAGAGTTCTTCTTTCACAGAGTAGTGACAAGAGGATGAGGTTTGAGCAGAAGAGAATTGAGTAGTAACTCAGAAACTGTGATACATATTTTATTTCAGACACAGAATGGAAAATGGTTGTGCATGTCAAAAGACGTCTTTAAGAAAACCTTGGGCCAATAACAGGGGGTAATTCTTTTTTAAAGAAAATGCTTTAAAAAAAGTTACAAAAAATATGTGATTATTTTTTTAATTCTTTTACTTTTTTAGTTTAATTGGTTAAGATTATTTTGAGAATCCCAAAAGAATTTCTGTAGATGCTGTAAATATTATCTACAATCAGTAACATTTTAACTATCCTAACCCTTACCTTATACTTTATCCAAGCCCTAACTTTAACCCTTACCCTAAACCTTATTCCAAACCGACTCTGACCCTAACCTAAGCAAGCAGTTGCTTGTCAACAGGTTTTTTTTAAAGTTTGTTAGTAGTATTATCTAGAGAACATCTACAGATGGAAATTGGACTCTCAAAATAAAGTGTAACCATTCAATTTATAATTAATGAGCATGGGATTGAATACAATGTGATCAGAATAATTTATATCTTTTAATACTAGTTTTGAATGAATCTACTGAAAGCTTTAAATCAGCCTGTAAATTATATTGTTCTTTTCTGTGATGTAATGAGCAAACAAATGTAATCTCATCTAATGAGAGAATTTAAAATAATAAAAGTGCTGTAATTTGTATTTATAAAAAAATAAACTGAGATTTTACCACACTTTCAAAGTTGTATTTTATGTTTTTGTGTGTAAAGTAATAGGAAGACACTGTCTATTCAGTTTCTGCCACTCTATCAGTACTGCATCACTCTGCTAGGGCATTGTGTTCCGGATGAAAGGACGGATGATGATAGCCTTTGATCTACTGCATGGATCCAAATGTGAATTCTATAGCAGCTACAGTGTGCCTGATTATTAGAGAGAAACATAACAGTGAATTTACTTTTCTACCCTGCAATTTGAAACAGCTGGATTTTTCCACTAAGGCCTTGCATATGTGCCGATAGGTCTCTGCTATTGACAATGTAATTGTCTTTGATGTGTTCTTCCCCAAGGACTCGGTGCAATATACCTGCCATGTTTCTTCTGTTACTGAAACCAAACAGAGATGATCACAATGACTTTCAAACCAGTTGCTTTTCTTCTGGGAGAACAGAGATCTCTCACTTCTCTCACAAAGGAGAGGAAGAGAAAAAATCTCTCCCCATACCTCTGTTAGGCCCTGATCAAACAATCGTTCTTTTGACTCTGTGGGTGTCCCAGACAGCATGCCTCCAGAACTCTCATATGTCATTGTGCATTGTGCTTGTGGGTTTAATCTTGTGTGTTTTCCCTTTCCATTAAAGAGCAATCAAGTCATTTGCTCCAGTCTAGCATTTGACGTGGAGTTCCAAGAATGGTATAAATTACTGAACATTCATTATTTGCGATAAAGGTCAGCTAACCTATATTTTCTGTGATCTCCAGTAAAGGACTAGATATTTCTTATGAAAAGAAAACAACTTCTAAATGTCTCCCTACCCTGTGACCAGAGAGAACAGTAAATCCTAGGGATGAAACTGCAAACAGGAAGAGGAACGTCTCACATCCTCCTCTTCTTCTCTTCACTCCTCACTTAAACGTTTCAATCCCAACCACTGGCTAAACATGCCTAGGCCCCACTGAGGGGGCTCTGGGAAGGCACAGATCAAGGATCAGATCAACCTCTCGCAATACCAATGCTAACCACAAGAATGACACAGCTAAACAGACCCCAGGTCAGGACTAAAGGGGAACACTTTTGAAAAAGGTAGTGGTGTTGTATCTCACCCAGGTTCTGCAGAAGTGAAACCATTGGGCGAGTCAGGACATGATAGTCTCTGATGGGAAAAGGTGTCCTGTGGCTGAAGAAAAGTTGATGTAGCTGGTAGTGATCAGTCTGAAAAGGTTATTCTTTCACCATACCTGGCAGTATTGTGTCACATCATAAACCAAGACCAGTCCAATAATGAATTCTATTTCAAAGCTAGAAATAGTATTGTGGATATATTCAACCGCAACAGCTAAGTCTGCAGGCAGTTATTATTGAGCACCATTTTGTGTTTCTCCCCACCTAATGTTATGGTTAGGATGTTATCTGAAATAGTTGATAAAACTTCTTCTGTTTTCAAATACAGACTCTTCCTCTTGTTTATTCAATGTAAATTATACAGTTCCTTTCTTTTCCCTTGACCAGTTCTGACTGCTCTCACCAGGAGGCCGGTATTGGTTGCAGACAGCAAACTAGGTGTTGCTATTCTTTATAATGTCTGATATGTAAAAGGAGGCCCTACTGGGCTACACATTAAAAGTATTGACCCATATCCTCTGTGAGCTTCAGGGTGCAGTTATCTGTATGTTTATTAATCAGCGATCACTTTGAACGACTCAATTGGAAGGTACATATTCAGTGGGGGTACAGTACTTTGTACAGAAAAAGGTGACCACTTTTAAAAAGAAGAGGAACTGGTTTTTGGGATAAAAGCCACTTACGGTACTGAAAAAGACTACTTCTGGGTTCTTTATCACCACCTTACAGTCACTGAGGTGACAAAAACTTTTTACCACTGTGTAACCACAGAGCTGTAGGGCCTGAATGTAAATGCTGTAAAACTAGTGGAGAGTGTAGCCTCTTTCCTCTGCATTCACTATTACAAGGAACACACATCTGAAATAAAAAGCTATCCCTGTAAAGATTCATAGAGTCCCTAAAGTCTGTCTCTGGATCAGGGTCAGTGTTCTGTCTGCAGACACAGTGTTGTGACTAAAACGTTTCACTTCCTGTGTGTTCTCTTTGGCAGGGTTCTCAGGTAAGTACTTCCTGTTTGGTGGATCAGTGGACTAAAGGGTGAAGAAATTGTTCCCACTTTTGTTTAATAACAGGGATCCACCCAGGACAATGCATGTAACTCCCTAGACCTTGAGCCAAGAAGTTCACATAATCATAGACAAGGTTGGTCCCCAAGTAAACAAATAGATTATACTATGTGTAAAAAAGTATGATCTGACCCAAAACCATCAGGGTAGTTTAATAGCCTTTCTATCTTTCTTTCTACTTTGTTTGACACAACTTTTGCATGAACGTATTTTAATGATTCAAAGAATATTAGATAATTAGTTATCTGTTAAGTTTGAGGTAGTGGTGGGATACTGTTTTTTTGTTACCTGTAAGTCTTCTTATGTCAAGTTCAACACAGGGAATTTATATCATGCTGTTGCTGTAATGACTGGCACAGTGAGTAGTTAGAGTAATGATACAATGCAATATGCACAAAAAACATGTGCTTCAGATTGTGTAGCCAGTGTGTGTAGAGGCTGGGGAACTCATCCCACTGTTTGCTCCTGGGTTGTGGAACGTCGGCAAGTGCGCTGACAGAACTTGCTATTAGGCTACATGCTTGCACAATTACATCATTGAAGATGGATTTTTTTTGTAACATTCTTTATATCGAGGAACACATTTAAACTCCCGGATGGTACGTAAGGTTCATAGAGATTACACACATGACGTCGTTGACAAGAATTGTGTTTTTGCGAGCCCATAAAGCTTTGATGTATTTTACGTTTTTTTTTTCATTTAGCAACTAAAGATTTGCTAATTTCTAGCTACTTTATTTGCAGGTCATAGTCATGAATAAATTAAGTTCGGAAAGAGGATAGAAAAACAAGCATTAGAAGTAGCAGCTTTCTTCCTGATGCTTGGGGCCTGATGTATCAGATCTTGTTAACTTAATAAAATCCAATCTTAACATTAGCCTAGAATAACACTTTCCACCAAAGTTGACAGTTTCCAATTTCGTTAAATTATGTGTGGACCAATGTTTCCCTCTACTGGAAGAATTGGCAAAAATTAGGCTGGATAGCCATAACCAGTCTGAAATACTTTGCATATCTACGTTTGAAGCGATTTTATGATATAATCAGATAAATAAAATAATTGGTGGGTTTGGTAATAAACAGACACGATTAGAGTAGCCTATATGCCAACGAAATGAGCTACTTTGACAATTGACATTGTATGTTCAACATAACCGCAGTGTGAGACCGTACCAAAAAACACAAGAAGGTGTTCAATACAATATACTTTTTGATATTTTAGATTAAAAGTACGTCATTGTAGTATATAGAAAAACATTTATATTCCCGTATTATATTAACTTTTAAAAATTGAGTTACGGTCTGCATTAACAATGTACTTAATCATGGCAGAAAACCTACTCTGAATTTAGTCCTCTCCGTCTTACCAGCAAGTGGTATCACTTCAAAATGGCAGCCTCCGTGTTGCAACGCTGTTTTGGAGGTGTCAAAGTTCTCCATAAACGTGGGAGTCACAGTTTTATAGGTGAATTTTTATTTAATTTTTAAAAAGGGTGATTTTAAAAAATCATGTTTGCTATAATTGATCCATTGATTGTACAAACTATTTGTCTTTGGCGTGGCAAGTAAGCTGCCTAGCATGTGCCGGATGGTTAGCTAGATACAGTACCTATGCCATGGACCTATTATTCTTACCTAGCTAAATACCAAACTAGCAAAATAAGATGCATTCTAATCAGTTTGTGCAGTTATTGAACTTAATATTTGCATGTACTGCAATCGTAATAAAATGCATTATGCATGTTACCTTTGTCCACATTGTATACCACGTAATTTCTGATCACTCTTATGTGTCTTACACAGCCAGAAGATGCCTACTTTCCGCAGCATACACGGATGCCAAAATATGGGAGGCGAGAGAGAAAGATCCTCAAAATCTGGGTAAGCTAATAAGAATAGCTAGTTACCCAAAGACACATTAACTATCCTAATTGGCCATAGTCGTCATAAACTATATCCACAGAAGTGGATACAAAACACATTTGTCGCACAACTAGTTGTGGGGTTGCCAAAACATGTGTAGCATTTTTGCTTTGGCAGACCCTGGAATCAACGAGTGAATATGTTTTATTATGTACATACAACAACGACCTGAAGACGTAACAACTGTCAAGTCAATTACAATATCTGAGTGTCTGCAATAAATGAACTTAAGGGGGCAGTGTTAGCTAGATGGTGGCATACTGTTCTTAGTCATTCATTTAAATCTACGTTATTTAGCAGATGCCCTTATCCACACCGACATACCGTTTTGAGTAAATACATTTCCATACTATCTTATATTCTGTATGCTGTAAAATGCATTGAAGATTGATATTTTTAAGAGTTCCAAAAAGTCTTGCTGTTCTTAAATGTGAATGTCATCCTATAGCATCTTTGGCAGCCTTGATGGACAAGACCTATGAACGGAACTTCCCTGTGAGCTCCCTGACAATATCGCGGGTAAGAACTTGTAGAGTACACAGAGATGTCTCGATGTCAGTCTCTTGCTGCGTTAGCTAACTAATTCAGTGTCATATCTGGTCCAATAATTAGCTGTCGGTTAAAACATAAACATATGGTTTATAATGTTTAATATTCTGGTCATCCTGTAGTCAAAGGAGTGAGATAATAACCATAATATTACTGTGTGTTTTATTTTTCAGTTTGTTGACAACATTTCATCAAGAGAAGAGGTCGACCAGGCAGAGTATTATCTTTATAAGTAAGCATTATTGGCATGCCCTGTTACGTTCTTTCTTGGTTAGTGTGCATTTACTGGTCTCCGTTGCAAGTGAACATCTGTGTTCTGACCTAAAGTTTTCTCCTTAAGCCCTTTTTTGGCATGTTTATGTTCACTCACATGCATGTTGCTGGGTTTCTGTGTTATGTAAGAGCTTCCCTGTTTTCCCCTCCTCCGGAATCAGCTTTCTTAGATTAGATTAAATAAGATTCAACTTTATTGTCATGGAACAAGTACAAGTACAGTACCATGAAATTCAGTTTGCGTCTAACCAGAAGTGCAAATAGAAGAGGGCAGAAAATTGTATTAAGTATTACTATAAGTATATGTATGTACCAGTGGAGTGTATAGATGTGCAATTAATGCAAATGCATTACATATGGAAATTCTAAATGTGCGAGGAGGGCAGAAAATGTCCAAGTATTAAGTATAATGTATGTACAAGTGGGATAAATGGTTGTGTGAGTACAAGTGGCAATTCTCAATGGCATTCTGAATTTGCAGTCGAGGCAAATTGAAGGAGTAGGGTAGCATGTGCAACTGAAATGCAGGGATAGCAGCAATGAGGTTCCCGAGGTAGACGTGTATGTAACAACTTAAAATTCAAGTAAAAGTGGCAGTTCTAAATATGCAATGAGGGCAAGTTTAAGGTGCAAGTCAGCATGTGCAAATGAAATACAGGAATAGCAGCAATGACACGTACCTGTAGACAACTGATAACTTCCTTATCAGACTTGGTAAGGCAGTGACAGAGTCCAGTAGTACTAAGGGTGGGTATGGTTAGTGATGGGTCATAGAGTTCAGCAGCGTTACAGTAGATGGAAAGAAACTGTTCCTGAGCCTGCTGGTGCGAGAACAGAGAGACCTGTACCGCCTGCCTGATGGAAGGTGGGCAAACTGTGGCATGGATATGATGGGTCCCTGATGATGCTGCGCACCCTATGCAGACACCGCTAGCGCTGGAGGTCTACAATGGCTGGGAGCTGGGTCCCAGTGATGTGCTGGGCGGTTTTCACCACCCGTTGTAGGGCCTTCCGGTCGGCTACAGAGCAGCCACCAAACCACACAGTAGAGCAGTTAGTCAGAATGCTCTCAATTGTGCAGCGGTAAAAGTTCACAAGGTTCTTGGAAGACAGACAGGCCTTCTTCAGCCTCCTCAAAAAGAACAGGTGCTTCTGCGGCTGTTTGACCAATCAATCAATCAATCAAATTTATTTATAAAGCCCTTTTTACATCAGCAGTTGTCACAAAGTGCTTTTACAAAACACCCGGCCTTAAAACCCCAAGGAGCAAACAACAGTAGTGTTGAATTTCAGTGGCTAGGAAAAACTCCCTAAGAAGGCCGAAATTTAGGAAGAAACCTAGAGAGGACCCAGGCTCAGAGGGG
>JACXGI010016094.1:0-16440 GCA_016801175.1 Esox masquinongy | reverse complement strand
GGGGCATGGTCCACCTGAAGACCGTTTCAGATGGGGGCATGGTCCACCTGAAGACCGTTTCAGATGGGGGCATGGTCCACCTGAAGACCGTTTCAGATGGGGGCATGGTCCACCTGAAGACCGTTTCAGATGGGGGCATGGTCCACCTGAAGACCGTTTCAGATGGGGGCATGGTCCACCTGAAGACCGTTTCAGATGGACCGTGCCCCAATTCAAAAATTATAATTAGCCTGTTAGTCACACTCATATTGATTCAGAGCTTTTAAAAAAAATTTAAAAATGATTGCCTAAACATCATGTTCAACTCAACCTGCAGGCATTATCAGGAACAACAACAGATTTAATTGAGTTTTCTTGGTGTTTAGGCAATCATTTTTTTTATTTTTTTAAAAGCTCTGAATCAATATGAGTGTGACTAACATGCTAATTATAATTTTTGAATGGGGGCACGGTCCATCTGAAACGGTCTTCAGGTGGACCATGCCCCCATCTGAAACGGTCTTCAGGTGGACCATGCTCCCATCTGAAACAATCTTCAGGTGGACCGTGCCCCCATTCAAAAATTATAATTAGCATGTTAGTCACACTCATATTGATTCAGAGCTTTTAAAAAAATTAAAAAAATGATTGCCTAAACACCAAGAAAACTCAATTAAATCTGTCGTTGTTCCTGATAATGCCTGCAGGTGAGTTGAACATGATGTTTGTGTGTAGTACACTACAAGGACAACTGTGGCCTAACAACTGGAATGTGATTAAAGTACATGACAGGGGATAGAAAAGAGGTAATTTAGTAGCAGCAGCATTGATGCGATGAGTGTGTGTGTGTGTGTGTGTGTGTGTTACTACTGTCGTGGGGACCATATAGTAACCCCATGGCAAATCTGGGAAGGGGAGGACCATTAAGGAAAAGGACGATTTCTGGCTTAGAATTGAGTGTTAGAATTGGGGTTAGTTTTAGGTTTACACTTAACGGTCAGGGTGAGGCAGTGGGCTTAGGTTAAGTTTAGGTAAAAATATTAGATTGAGGTTTTGGTTACCCTAATGTTAAGGTTAGGATAAGGTTAGGATTAGCTACAGTATAGTGTGTGTCCTGTTTATCAGTTGTATGGCCTGGGGGTAGAAGCTGTGCAGGTTCCTTTCGGTTAAACAGACCTGAGGTACCAGACTTGAGCCACTGGTGTATTATTGCTTCAACCTCGCCACAGTAGGCCACGTACAGTACAATAGAATCTTATACGTAGGTCAGGAATCGGGGTACCAAATGACTGTCTCGGAAAGCACTTATTCCCATTGTAGGTCACAGCCCACATCCCTCTGTGGAAGTGTGGATGTCCTGAGGGGATGACCCGAGGGGGCATATCCGTCCTATTTACTGTACACTATGTAATACTGAATCATCGTGATATTTATGACCGCTGCCAAGTCGTGTGCTCCATCACCGAACGGCAGGGGATTCAACACACACAGAACACATTTAACGGCACTGAAATATCAACGGACAGACAGCGTTCTGACTTTCACTCGGTTTCTTCTTCCAGACGCCGACGCTCTTCCAGACACTGTCTTCCCGCGATTGCTCGCTTTACCCTTTTGATCAGCTGGCATGGTGCAGAGACAATAGCTGCATTTTGTGAACACTATGCATAGCAGGAGACACCACACCAGACTGACTTATCAAATGAATCCCCAAACTTAACCCTAACCTTTAACCCTCAACTTAACCAGTAGAAAGGACTGCTTCAAAGTACACTTTCAGAATCCAAGACTGGTATAGGGGAGTTATCCAGGGGAGTGTGTGTGTGTGTGTGTGGGGGGGGTTATCTTCCCTACACAAATGTCGGATTCAGTGAATGGGAATGTTTCATCCTGAAATGAATTTCCGACACGTTGTTGGCACGGCCATTATCTGAAGCCCTAGCGCGTTTCACCTCGCACGCGGAGACATTCAAATTAGGAATTTGTTATCTTGTTCTCAGGGTGGATAAAGATATCCGGCCTGGCCGTCGGGACCCGCGAGACGGGGCTTCAAGACCAGGTGTCAGGCAGACTAATAGATATCCCACCTGCAGCCGTAATCCTAATCTATTTCGAGTGGGGTTCCCAGGGCCATGTTACAGCGAGGTAATCCTGTTGTGAGGAGAAGGGTGCGTGGAGGGTTCGATAATCCTTACTACATCGGGAGAGAGAGACAGACAGAGAGGGGGAAAAAAAAAAAAATGTTCAATGCTCTGTCATCTCAAACCAATCGTTCTCTGGCTCTCCAACATCCCAGTGTTTCGAGCGGGAGGACTACGACTCAGCCCTGTGGGATTTTCAATCCACAACCAACAAACCCAGCTTGCACTGCGGAGTCTGGCCGGAGCCCGGAGTCTCTGCTCATTTTCTCACAAGGCTTCAGACATCTTCCTCACAAATCCGCTCATCCCAATGAAAACCTATTGAGGCGTCTATGATGTTGCGCGCGCGCCCAGGCCGACGGAAGACGCGTCACGAGGGATCGATCGACGGCCTATTAAAAAGCCCCGCATGCGTCACCGGTTGTCACACCACTTGCACAGACACCCTTGCCTAGGTCACCCCAACGGCCAGGCCTTTCAGACAAACTGCAACACGTCCGTATTTACGCGCACAACCCAACCTCTGACTGGTGTCCCACTGTACCCCGAGACATTGACAGTTAGTTGGCTATCATTACCACTCCCACCTGGTCCATTAAACGAGGGTTCAGCCACCCGTTAGAGACCGTTCTGTCCTGGCACAGGTTGTCCAGCGGCGGCTAATTATCAGGGGCCGCAGCCTTGCAGGTCGAGCCACGAGATCGGGAACGCTGCAGCCTGCGCGCACGCACGCGCAATTCCGAAAAGTCTGTCACGCAGCGCACTCATCTGCCTGTTGCCGTTAGAGATGGGCACAACAGCCAAGCTGAAACGTGTCACATTAGACTGTCATCCTAGAAACGGCGCCACGCATTCACGAAAAATATTTCCTCGTTCACCTGAAATGCTACAGCGGCGCCAGGCTGACAGGCGGGGCCAATGTGTACCGGCACGGTGCTCTTCCCTGACTACGTCGACACATGCACGTCTCCAACAAGAGGAGTCAATTTCCAAGCAAATCCTTCAATCAGAATTGGCAATAGTTCCCACTGCTGCTACTGACACTAGGCGCAACCAAGTGTTAATGTGAAATAGAAGCCATAATGTTGGAACCACTTCAGACGCACGCACGCGCGCACGCACGCACGCGCACACACACGTAGTGTAATTACTTTCCCTGGACATGTATACCTCATGTGACCAGTGCAAATCCATTAAAACATAAACGGACCCGGGGATTAGGGGTTGAATTGGCACACGTGAGCAAGCAATACAAATCAATGACAAACCGCACAACCAGGTCGGAGTAATGGCTCACATGGGCGAATGGATTTGCAGAACACAGAAGTCAATAATTACATTATACAAACCATACAGCTTCGATGACAGGATAACACTGACACACAAAGCATTGTTCCTAGCATGATCAGAGAGGAGAGAGATAGAGACGGACAAAAAATGCTAGCGTGAAGACCACCACCCTGATTGGGGGGGGGGAGGGGGGGGTTTGGGAGAGCAACTCATCCACCAAGGATTCACCGCATGCAGTTGATAAACGTTCAGGTTTGGAGGAAAGGTTATACACATTCAGGAAATGTTTATGAAAAAACATAAAGCACAGTGTTGTAAAAGTTGTGCTGGGCTGGTGGCCCTACGACCACGCACACTGGCGCAATATGCACTACTTGAAGCAGTTGTATCTGCCTGGGATAATAAAGCATGGCGATAACAACATCCACGGCCGTGTACCAGTGGAATTACACCGGTGACAAGCAGTTTACGAGAAAAGAAGCCCTCATAGCAGCGGTCTCAAATATAGGCCGGAATCAGAGAGCGAGGAAGTCCGGTCTACGAGGGGTTTGGGCGACTGTATCAAAGTTATAATATCTCAGGAATAAAAGCTAGACAGTCAGGCGGGACATCAGCAAATCCTCAAATGGAGGAAAGCAGAACAGTGAGAGCGGCCTCCCGGACTGGGTTAATAAACGACTGTTATTTGTCAGACAGTACTAGTCAAAAGTTTGGACACACCTACTCATTAAAGGGTTTTGCTTTATTTTTACTATTTTCCAAACTGAATAATGATAGCGAAGACAAAACTATTTTTCAAAGGCAGACACATGTCTGAGCCGGCTTTGATGAGTGTTAGCTTCTGGGAGTGTTTGCATGGTATTGGCAGGACAAATATTACCACATTAAGGAATTAGCAAAATTAAAGCCGACCGAGCCGCGGTCACATGCTCCGGATATATGGAAGCAGACTCCTCAGAGATCCGTCTCGTTAACATCTCAATTATAACCCTGGCACGCGTTCAAGTCCGCCTATGTAAGAGTTCTCTCAGGATGAGACCAATTAAAAAGGGACAACCGCTCCTAAATGAGAAGCCATATGTAGATGATAATCCAGCGACTGTACGATGATCTCTGCATGATTAACATCCAGAAGCAAAAACCAAAGCCAGCTATTTGGCCGGAGCTTGCGTTACTGTTGCAAGCAGTAGATCAGTGGAGTAACCCATTAGCCCCTGAAATTGGTATTTTTGCTGAATCTGACACCAAATGACACCTAGCGAAATTATCAGGTTTTCTGTCATTAGGCAACCATCAAATACAGCGTTTTTTGCGACTCCCTACTTGTTATTTTAAAGACGAACAATTATTTCCACATCGGATAGGCAGTAGGCAGATGAAAACTAACACGTTTTATGAACCTGAAGGTGCTCAACCCAAATCCCTTCATTCTAAACTGACAATGATTTTATGTATGCTGGAGCAAAGTGCCTACAGTAAATGCCAGTGCCAATATAAAGTCCCTTAAATCATTTCCAGACACCCTGAGAGGTTTTTCTATGCCACTCCAAGACGTTGTCTAAATCCTCCTATCATTAAGTACATCTACCCCCCACCCCTATACACCGTTTAAAGCGCGAAATGTGTAACTGACTGACTTTTACGAATTGTTTGCTAAGTGGTGCTGACATTTCGAGGCATGTCTCTTTGCAGAAACCTGTAGATTATAAATAAATTTTCTCTCACTGCGAAAGTGCATCGTGGTTGCAGCTTCGCCGCGCCGTGTGCAGCAGTAGCACAGACACGCCAAATAATTCATTCTAATGGTCCCTGCTGGCGTGGTGTCTCTCAGAATGATAAGTCAACACATCTATAAAGCAGATTGGGGGACAGAGTGAGAGGGAAGATGGGTGGAGAGAGAGAGTGCGTGTGAGAGAGAAAATTTTTATAGCTGAGCCCATATTCCTTCCTATAGCCAGCTGCCAACAATCGCTCACAACGTCACCTCAACTTTTGAGGTTGAATCAAGATTCAGCGCAGAAACTGAATTGCTTGCTGAGTTGCTTTGAGAGATAAGTCAACTATTTCTGCCAACTGTTCAAAAAGTATCCTGTACACTTATCTTCATGCACAGATATTGAAAGATTGACAAAAAAAATAAGATTAAGACAATTAATCTCCATTATCTTCATATTAAACATATTAAACACATGTTCTTATATTTGGAATGGTAAATATTTTTATTATTAAAATGGCTTTCTATTTTTCTTAATGATAGAAAAGGTGGTTTTATTTTAGACAGAGAAAGCTAGCTCCCAAAAATATACCACTTCACTATAGGAAATTCAAAAAAGGTTAATAGAAAATGCAAAAAAGCTCAAAATCTACAGCTAATTAAAACTACCTTGGTAACACAAAACCTAAAAGCATCAGGGATAGTAGTAGCAGACACTGTAATCAAAATACACCTTAGGAAGACTTTTCTGTCCAATAAAACAGGGCAAGCAAATTCTGAGTGCATTTAAGCCAACCAAATGAAGGGTCATTCAGGCATAAACAGTAGTGTTTATGGTCAACAGTCTTGGCCCAGAGAATGACCACTTCACAAAGCTGTCCCAAAATCACAAGATTGACAAAATGATCAGGCCCCAAGGACAAAATTCAGCTGGAGTTGAATAAAAAGAAATCATATATCGATTACTTGTGGATTTAGGTAGTTCAGAGAAAGACGTAACACTTTCGAACACTGGAAAGATGCTTTACTTTAGCGGAATACTAAAACCAGTATAAAATAACCTGAACACACACAACGCTTAGCCAAATACAGAATTAGTGATGAAACCAGACGCAATCAAAAAAACATGGTTGGGCACTGACTGAGAATACGTAATCATTGTGGGTCAGGAGAGATCGAAGCTGAGGAACACTAAGGAACACCTGCCCCAAATATACATTATTTAGATATTCATTAGTCCTTTATTCAAAATGAAAGGTTTAACATTCACAAACCAATCAAAGAAGAGACATTCTATAGAGTGAACAGCAGGGTGTCACAGCTTGCATCCAGTTCTCTTCATGTAATACACTAAGTCATCCATTTGGCACGGTATGCGTGTGCGTCTCACCAACCTCTACAAAGTGAGAGTGAAAAAGAGAGAGGGCGAGAGGGGAAGAGAAAGAGGGTGGGGAGAGAGACACAAATTTAATAGCTGAGCCCATATTCCTTCCTATAGCCAGCTGCCAACATTCACTCACACCATCGCCTCAACTTTTGGGGGATGAATCAATATTGGGGTGCAGAAACTGAATTGCTTGCAAAGTTGCTTTGAGAGATAAATCAACCATTTATGCCAACTTTTCAAAAAGCATCCTGTATAGTTCTATTCACACACGGAAAACTTGACATTTCATCTCAAGGTTGTTTTTCTCAATATTGAACTACTCAGTACGCCTACATCAAGCATAGTTTTGTCCCACTTCTTACCTGTGGAAGGGAAAATTGCTTCCCTAGTTTCTTAACAATGAATAAGCCTTTCTAATTTTTGAGAGGATATTTGTTATTTTGACAGACAATGGAATGCCTTAATTTTGCATTTCAGGCCCACAGTACACTGTAGAGCAGTTGGACAATAGATTTTAGATGCTAAGATTTCTACTGGATTTCACATTAAGAAAGCTCTCTGCACACACTTATTGAAGGCATGGTTAGTTTTTTTAACACTTTTCCTTTCCAATATTAAATATATTCTAGAAGAGTTGTTGGCTCCATGTAGCAGTTTATAGAGCTATTTAAAGATCACATGCAGGAAAATGACATTTTATTTATGTCTTGGAAAAAGTGTGCCGTATTTACACAATTGAGTCAGTGAAGCCACGAAAAGAGTTATGGCATGTCTAAATACTGTGGAAAATAATAATAATTGAAAAACAAAAAGTATCCTACCATCACCCCACTGCGTACCCATTTAACACCAGTTACACTAAGGTACAGTTTAAAACTTACCAAGCATGGTCTTCTATGTATTAAAACTGCACACGAGGATATCAACGAAAAGACACATGTACTGCCGTACATGTCGTGCGTCCCCAGCGAGAGCCTTTGGGTAGCCTGGTCTAAGAAGCTACGTCTATAGAAATAGGACGTTATGTCTGTTGGTTTCTGTGTTCAGTGAGCGAGACAGAACTGCTGGTTCTCAGTGAATTAATGTTAATTACAAGGCTCAGGTGTTTCTCCGGCGGTACACGTTAAAAGAAATCCCACTGATCCAATTAAGATACTCCACCTGTGTCAGTGTTTACAATATACAATCTAGTTTACTGTGACTACAGCTTGGTACATTTGGAAGAGGCCCAGAGATTTACAGAGCCGGTGCGATTGTTAGGTCCACTAGCCAAGAAGGAAGAATGGGTCGCACCTCTGGGCCAGTCAGAGAGTGTGCTGATCGCTTTAGTAGTGCCAAAAACAGACAGGCTCCCAGACCAAATCATGAACCGGTTTGACCCAGCTCCAGTCAATCCATCAACCGATTTGACCCTGCTCCAGTCAATCCATGAACCGGTTTGACCCAGCTCCAGTCAATCCATGAACCGGTTTAAACCAGGTCCTGTCAATCCATAAACCGGTTTGAGCCAGCTCCTGTCAATCCATAAACCCAGCTCTAGTCTGTGCAAAGTTCTACACCCTTTTGGGTGATTGACTCTACCTGAGAACATTTGTAAATACATTCCTATTTAATATAATGAATATTTTAGCATATTAAACCATGTGCTTTCTTGGTATATTTCCAAGGTTTTAGGTTGAATTACTTTCTCCGAAAATGTACTTCTGTCTCTTTTTGGGGATAAAGTTACGAGTAATGGATGTACCACGCACTCACATACATTTCTAAAACCTGATTTGCATTAATGAAATCCAACAAAACCTTTTTACAAAAACCTTTTTAATGTAATGCCCAATAATTAACAAAAACAGAATAATAATGTTTCTAATGTACTTAGTGGAGATGCAATTTGCTGTACAACAATTAGAAAAGGCTAGCAGCACAGTCATTGTTGATAAGCAAAGTAATGCAGTTTAACCCATTATAAAGTTTGATAGCATCTGGTTAAACACGCATTCAGGAATTTTTGGCCAGTGGTTGTAAAACTGGACCAGATGATGGAAAACGGGTCCCTGAAAATTGTTTCCTTTGTCATGTATGTGCCAAAACCTGCCACACGTCACCAAAACCACTCACTTTGAAACTCGGAATTAAGTTGTTAACCAAGGCGTGACTGCGATTCAACGTATAGATTACGCACATATAAACTACATAGTACACATTCACCACAAAAACAGATTTAACAGTTTTGGGACATGCTGATGCATACAACAGGTGGGTACTGCACACCAGCGATCAAATCAGATTCTGATTGGCTTGAAATAGGGAGAGTCCCATTGCATCTAGCCAGCCTAGAAATTCTCTGCAAACTCCATCCCCCAAGAATCAATGCCAGCAGTCCCTTTGAAGTGGAATGCAGTAATGGACGATCTCATCCTGAGCTTACAGTGTAGCGGAGGTCCCATACTATGTGAAAGGGTACCACGTAACCTCCGGAAGGTAAAATGCAAAAATTACAACAAATTTACACCATAACTGTTTAATCTCTGACGCAAATCTGACCACAAATGTTGTCAATCTGGATTAAACTATAGTAGTCTAAATAGGCTTTGTGACATGACAGTTGCAGTTTGACATCTCAAGGGGTCAACAAACTACTCTAATCTGTTTAATGGTGGTTGGTGGGACAGGAGGACTTGGAGTTGGTGCTAGGTATCAACTGAAATCTACAGACCAGTGTCCCAACCCAAAAACCAGAGGGATGACTTCGACATGTTATCGGTACAGCTTGGTTTGGCTCAGATTACTGTAGTTCTGCTCAGTTGGGTTCAGATTGGTTTGGCACGAATACGCCTTACCGGTTCCTGTCCGCATTCAGGGTTGAACTGACCACCACAGCTGTGTGTTTAGCGACGCAACGCGGTCATGATGACTTGACAAAGAGATTTGTTCCGGACTGGGTTTTCCTGACGGCACACCTAAAGCCTACCCGGTCGACACAAACCAACTCAGATGCTGTGGCTCAGCAGAATCTGTGCAATGTGCCCAGTACGAGATGGAGGACGTGGCCGGCTGTCAGGCAAGTCAAATAATGGCCTTTTCAGCATTTCATGGCTCAGGAGGACAAATTATCAGCAAAGACTGAACACCGCACGCACGCACGCACGCACGCACGCACGCACGCACGCAGACACACAGCCAGCCTTCCATCATGTGTCCACAATCGACGGAAGCCTCCAATCACACCGTTAACAGCGCAGTGGAGTTTTCAGCACTGTCGCCTGGCACGGTCACGCGGACTACGACGGGCACGCCGTGGCCCCGAGCGGCGGACCCACATGGGCTCAGGGCGGGGAGGGAACGGGCAGAACATCTTAGTCACGGCTGGTCTCCATGGCTGCGACATTTAATGTTTCCACGGAGAGGAGCAGGCCCTAATTACAGCCCAGGGCCGGGGCCAAACACCCACGCACGCACAGGCAGATGCACACTTTGGTCCAGTATGGGGACTGAGACAGCGTACCCATCGCTGAACAGGCGGAGGATGGGTAATGATAGCGGCAGCAGCCATCAAAGGGAGGCGAATTACCCGTGAAGGACAACACATCTCCGACATCACAGGGCCGGGAGAGGAGAGGGCCGGCTAATTGCAGATGTTAAGACGGGCTTTGATAATAACAGAGCGAGGCATCATCAAAAGGAGCGCAGTGACAGGAAGGGGGAGGAGTCGGCGTGGAGATCTCCGTCATGCATACCGTCGTCACGGCGACGTACATCATGATAACCATAGCAAATAGGCCACTGTGTTTAGGCGAGCGTCCGACTTTAAGATGCATCAAGTGCAACGATTGCAAATTGCACAGCACGTTTGTTTATTCTGATAGGCCATTGTCCTGTTCACTAATTCTGACAGGGGTTTACAAAGCTGAGCCCTAAACCTAACCTAAATCTAACCTCCCTCAACCCCAGTTGGGGTTTGTCTTCAGCTGACCAATAAATGACGTGAGAACCTTTCAGTAGAGTGCAAAAACAGAAGAAAACCTGTCCCTAGATATACATCTGGAAGTTTCTAGCCCACCGCCACGGTAAGCTGGGAGAAAAAAAAAAACAGACACATTAGACAAAAACACCCTTTGATCTTAGGAGAGGGGGTTTAGACAAAAGGAGGTATGAGGATAATTAACTATGCCTTACATGGTTCAGCTCTGACAAAAGAAAAACTATTTCCTTTCCTAACGTAGCCAAGGGGAAGGCTCTTTCAATTAAATCAAAAAGTTAAACTTCCGACAGAGATAACACTGTCCTCAGAGGACGAGGTGGGAAAACAGTAACAAGAGTAAAGTAACATCTGGTCAACTTCAAAGGGCAGAAACAACATGTAATCTAGACGTGCAGTCACCATACAGGTACTCTTTTCAAGTTTTTCTGTACACGGGCTTGACGAGATATTGTCTTAGGAATTACTCCAGATCAGAGCTCTCAGCCTGTTTAACTTGCAGTTGTTCGACGGGGGGAGGAGTGAGGGGGGGGTGTTCGGGAAAGAGTGTGACGGAGCTCGAGACAGGGCACGTACCCAGGGAGAATTTTCTGATATTCATCTTTCACTCTGACATTTGACAGCAAACAATCGAAGTCTCTGAGAGGCAGACACTCTCCGCATAACGCCTATTTCATGGGACTCAGGAAGAAATTAGCGGTCGCACGTGGCCGTCGACTGAAAACGTGCTGAAAGCATTGAAACCGTATAAAGGACAAGACTCCTATCAGTTTCAGTATTTTCACGTAACATACAAATTTAGGGTTTGTAGGTCCCTGTATGTGTTTGGCACCATTAACAAGTAAGATCCTGGATGTTTTAACGTAGACAACTGTGTGTGATTGAGAGAGAGTGTGGGTTGGGGGGCAGCGTCCAACTCATAACCTTCACCCAGGACCTCTAAGACCTGTCCTGACAAGGATCCGGTACACAAACAACTCACAAAACAATCACACACAATTATACTGATCCAGGGTTCAACATTAACGATGGCCCGCAGTACACAAAGACAGTCACTGGCCCGTACAGGCCTGTGCTCAATTTCCCCATTTTAATTCATAGTATCAAAACGTTCGTTTGTCATCTCTGTCACCCTCCCCGCTTGAATTTTCGCTTGCTCTCGCATTACAATGTGCCTGTGGCGCTTCCCATCGTACGAGGCAAAGCAAATCATTTTTGTTCTCGTGGAAAGAAAACAATGGCAACGGACAAATGTACTGCCGTACATGTCGTGCGTCCCCAGCGAGAGGCAATAAGGCAGGGTCGTTTATTAAGGGAACAAACAACTACCAAAAACCTGCTCTTAAGTCCCTGCAGCATGTCGCGTGTTGCGGCCAAACGCGCTGCTGACAACCCTGCGGCTGCACCAATGGACGTCTGCCCGCTCCGAATGAATGAGGTGGCGCGTAGCCAAATTGAAAAACTAATTACGACCGCTTACTATGTTGTGAAGAGGGATAAATACGGATAGAGAAACCATACGGACATGGCTTGTCGACAGCTAGTGTCATGTTAACTGTGTCACTGCTAGCAAGCGCTTAGCATGCCTCCCTAAGCGCTTGCTAGCAGTGACAGAGAAGAAGCCAGTCAACCAACTAGTGCAACTACTGTATTGCGCCATATTTATGTAACCATAAATATATTAACTCATGTTATTATCAAGCTTTTATGTCACATCAAATAAGCAAGTATCTTCATAAAAAGATGATAATGATATTTATAGTAATATTTTGATAACCATTAATTACAAAGTAGGCTAGTGAAGTTGCGTTGCATCATATTTATGTAAACAGCAATCACTTGTATCAGCTTTCATTTCTCACATCACATGCAAAACTGTGTTATAAATCAATATTCTGATGATTTTAAATTTACATACACTATTTCTGTACAATACAACTGTATTGTGCTTTTTGCTGGACCGCGTAAGCAGACCCAGCCTAGAAGAGCGAATGTCTCTCAGTGACTGACTGAGTGACTGACTGAGTGACTGACTGAGTGACTACCCCTTGTTAAGTAGCATAGTGGTTAGAACTACGGAACAACAGGTCCCGCGTTTGACTCCAGTCACAGTCAAAACAAATTATTCCTTAGTATTTGTTCAGAACAGACAAAAACTTCGCTGGCTACAACCTTCAGTTGCTATGTTATAGAAAGCCTAAAATAAAACAGCTCTGGTGGATTCTCGAATTATGCATTAGGATTTGTTCAGGATAGACAAAAACTTCACTGGCTACACGAATCTCTCGTCTTTTCACTTGACGAAAAAGTCAGTTATCGTCACCTATATTGATAGTTACTGTATCAATGTTATTCGCGAATGGCTAATAAGCTGTTAAAACGGCCTGTGGCAAAAGCCATACAGTTCATAGATGCTATTTGTGGTGGAGGTAAACTTAATAAGAAACGTTAGTCGGTTTAACACAATGCTTAATGGTGTCTAGCGAAATATTCAAACTTTGCATGATGTTAATGCGTGACACAATGATCTAATGTCGAGACGCTATACCGACACTTGATAAGCGTGCAGTTCTGTGGTGTAGTGGCTAGAGACTTAGCCTCTCATGTGGGTGACCTCGGTTGGAATCCAGTGCGGGTAACAACATTCATCACTTTCAATTGCGGGCCGGCTGAATATAGGCATACCTGGTTCCTTTTCTGGTTTTTAATTCACTTCGGGCCTCTAAAAATACAGTGCAGGCCTGTAGATTTCAGACCAACTGGCCCGCCATGGCCAGTAAGAAAAAAACTTTAGCGTTGGACCCTGTGACCGCTCACATTAGCTTTCCAATTTGTTACGTAATAAAGAAAAATAATGATGTGTCCATCGAGTAAAACGATCAAATTATTTCTTTATGTATTTTTCAGCTGAGTGGCTTGTTATAGGCAGAAAGCCCAACAGCAGAGAAGATACAGTACACAGCTGAAGTTTAATTATACAGGATATAAAGAAAGGATTTTATTATTCATTTAGTTTCTGCTGGAAAGCACTACCCCCTCAAAGCCATGATGTGGAATATGGCTTGGTCTTTTTTGTTAATAATAATATTATTATTGGTTTATTTTATTGTCCATATTATTATTGTTTAGTTTCTCAAATACACTGAAACATCCTGTCAAACCACACTTCTTCTATATCACACAGCTAATTTAATCAGGAAGTCAGTCAAATCAATGCATCAGAAGGAAAAACATAACGTCCAACCATAAACAATAGTGATTAATAAACGTGTTAAGAAAACTTTAAGAAAACTTAGATTACTCTTTTGCATATTACATTTTATATATCACATTGGAAAATAAATTAAAATAAAACGTTAAAAAGGGCCATCGGACAAGAGCGGTGTATGGCCCCAGCTAAAAAAAAAATCCTCGATACTACAGTGCTTCGCTTAGCATACGCCACGAGAATGTGCAAGAAATACCCAAGCCTCATGTAATTACATTGGTAACAAGTTCATAAAAACAATAAGGAACCTCAGAGACGTGTGGTATATAACCAACAGACCAAGGCCCACGACCGTAACCAGGCACGGCGCATTGATTTGTCCCTAAGAACAGCTCTTAGCAGTGGTCTCCTGGGCATACAGGACAAATCCTACGGTGCCTTATTGCTAATATATAGCATTTAGCAGACAATACTTTTCCAAAGCAATTTAGAATAGTCACTGCATACATTACAATGGGTGGTTCCAGCAATGAAACCCACAGAACTAACATTGCATGACAATGTCATAAATACATTGCGAAGTGAGTCAGCAAAATGAGACAATCGATTTTCACTGTAACAAAACTAAATATAATGAAATTAAGGCGACAATTAAAAATGGGTGAACTTCTCCTTTACACATTCCAAACAAACCCACCAGCACTTCACTCTCTTTCAAGAGTTCAAAGTGAGAACTTTTCCTTTCCCCTAAACTCATCATTAAGCCGACCCGTAAGTTTTATAAAAGCGTAACTAGCGAAAGCGCGAGAGAGGAAGACTTTAAACAACTTAGAGAGACGGAGACAAGGGAGAGTGAGAGGGGAGGGAATGAGAAAGGAGGATTTTAACAAACTTTGATGCAGGGGATTTAATGTCTATGCGGCCATCATTAGCAGTGTCCCGTCAACATATAGGACTCCCGTCATAATCAGTTCTAATGAATTAAACATTTAACGACCAGTCCTGGTGGAAGACACAAATAATACATGTATAGACTGTAGACAGTGAGCAGTAAAGAGGAGCACTCTGCCCTGCGGCAATCTCCGTCTTTGCCTGCGCTAATCATTTTCCATTTGGGAGGTGTTGAGAGGAACGTTTCTTCAATATTGTCGCCCGGGTGAAGTTAAAACGGTTTGGACTCCTGTAGGGCTACACACGCAAACACACACACGCACGCAAACGCACACACACGCAAACGCAAACACACACACGCACGCACGCACACTTCCAGTCATCTGCAAGTCAAATTGCTCTGTCTTAATCACAGAGACACATAATCAGTCCAGAGCCCGCACCTCATTTAGCCCTTAGTGTGTGATACGAGCGTGTGCCTCCGCTGTCTGTCTGTTCGTCGGAATGAATAACAAGTGTGTGTGTGTGTGTGTGTGTGTGTGTGTGTGTGTGTGTGTGAGTCCATTCATCTGAACGCCGGGGCCGATTTGAGACCTTGACTCGCAGTGCGCCATCTCTCATTACTATCAGTGCCGGAGCAGAGTGGAGGAGGGGGAGCCAATGCAGGTGACTTTCCCGTCAACGGAGAGACAGAGAGCCCACATGAAAATGTCGCTCGGAATGAGATCTTAATTAGCACACTCTGTCATGCTGTACTCACTGCCACCTTACGCGAACGAACAAACACGCGCACGCACGCACCCACCCACACCCCGGCTTCTTTCATCGGAATGGAAAACATACCAGTGTTTTTAATTTTTGGCACCTCTTCAGTTGATTGATACGCCAGCGCTTCCAACAACAATTGATCTACAACAATCAGCGGCTGGTTAGGGAGGAACATGCCCGGTCCGACCCAATGCCTCAAGCGAGCTGTCTCCCTCCAGCCACCCATCCGCTCCCATCACCTCCTCACCCCGCCCCCTCCTCGCGAACCCCCTCCCAATCATCCAGGGCTGGGGAGATGGAATGTCGGTGGGTGGTCGGGGCGTTGTGTCCCGCTTTGGGTGCAGGGATCGTGGTGACGCAGTGTGGATGTATCGTTCAGCGACAAGCCTCACCAGTTGTATTTTTACGTCTACTCATCCACACCGCCACTTCCTGCTCCGCCTCGATATATAGTGGATGCAGGACGTTTCCATTCAGCTGCGGGGACGTGTCGTTTCAATTAGAGCCTCCTTTCGTTACAGAATGTCTTCAACGGGTCCATTTTTGTGTTTGCATGCCTGTGCTGTGCCTGTGTTTGTCGGTCCGTGTGGGGCAGAACCGGAGCCCAGGCAAGAAACGGGTGCATCTGAAACGAATCCACTTTGGACCAGCCATATAAAATGACAGAAGCATTTAGTGATGCGGAGGGAGAGCGACCTGGGGTGTGATCCCATCATGGTCATGGAGGCTCCGGTGATTCTCCAGCAGCCAGATAAATGCAAACCCCCGCCATCATCTGACAGGATACACTGACAGACTGCCCCCCCCACCACTCACTCTCGCGCCTCCTTTCATCTCCTCTTGTCTTTATCTCTCTCACTTCCTTCCTCTCCCTCCCACTGTCGCCCATACCCTTCTCGCAGAGATAATTCCAACTGCATGGCTGTAAAACGGATTGGCACTGTCCAGAGCGATACCTTTGACAGGGCCTCACCATATGGTTGAGGGGCTTCTTAATGCATTCAGTGTCCAGGCGTGGACCTGATGACTAACACACACACACACACACACACACACACACACACACACACACACACACACACACAC
>JACXGI010016093.1:0-16418 GCA_016801175.1 Esox masquinongy | reverse complement strand
CAATAATGTCGTTACCATGAATTACTTTGGCCCCGATAATCGTTTAGTGCAAATCTGATTTCGTGACAGCCCTAGGGGGCAGGGGCTCAAGCCCCCCAGCTGGGGTCTACCTGTGCACGTGCCTGATCTCATGAATAGCCGAAGTCTACACACCCAATGCACAGTTTGAATATTATATAAAAAGGGATTACATGGGATTACATACGTCATTACACCCTGAAGATTATATGACGCCATTGCACATCGCCCAACCCATGTGGACAAGAAAAACCCTTGCAAAAATGCCGTTTATTGACAACAGCTCGGCCTTTAACACCATGCTGTCAAAGGTCGTCACAACACTTTGAGGCCTGGGGAGGCACCCTGCTCTGCCCTGGATCCTTCACTTCCTGACATGCCCACCCCAGTTCACGATGGTAGGTAAAATCTCCACTACCCCGCTGACCTTTAAACACTGTGGAAGTAGACTACAGTACTACTATTAATCAAATAAAATTATTGAGCTATTAAAAAATAGTCCTTTAGAAAGATAAATTCCTGTAAATTCACCAAAATCAAAAATGGCAAAACTAAGGGGCGTACTCTTGACAAGGAAGGTCAGTGAACAAAATGCAAGATAATGAATTTGGAAAAAAATGAGAGGTGCACCTTTCAGATCAGAGGTAATGGAACACACCACACCTGTTTGTTGATATATAGCTCATATGGATAGTGAACTATAAAAAAGGATTGTATAGAAGGATGAATTCTGATAAAATCAACAAAATTGAAAATGGCAAATCTATGGGACATGGATGGTCAGTGACCACTTACAATCAATGTAAGTGATTTTAGAGGTCCATGTCATCTGGATAGGAAGCTATTAAAAATGTTCATGTTAATTTGTTAATAGAGTTGTAATAATGCATGTAATTTTAAAATGAAACACAGTTAATGAATTAGGACAAAAGAAGAGGTGTACCTTTTAGAAGAGAGTTACCCGAATATACATCACACTTGTTTGTTGATCTCTAACGCATATGGATAGTGAGATATTAAAAAGTAGTCCTTTAGAACGATAAATTCCTTTAAATTCACTGTTATCGAAAATGGAAAATCTAAGGGGCATACTCTTGACTAGGAAGGTCAGTGAACAAAATGCAGGTAGTTTTAGAGGTACATGTCATCTGGATTGGAAGCTATTAAAAAGGGTTCATGTGAATTAGGTAATAGAGTTCTAATAATAGATTTTTTAAAAATAAAATCAAGATAATAAATTGAGAAAAAATAAGAGGTGTAACTTTCAGAAGAGAGGTAGAGGAACACACCACACTTGTTTGCAGATCTCTAGCTCATATGGATAGTGAGCTATTAAAAAACGTATTGTTTAAAAGGGTCAATTCCCATATAATGACCGAAATGTAAAAGGGCAAATGTAAAGGTCAATGACCAATGTACAAGTGGTTTTAGATGTGTCATCTCTATTGGAATCTATTAAAAAAATAAATATATAAGCTTTAACAACAAAAATATATGTAGAAAAGTATAGGTTTTTTTCATAACACAAAACGTGTCTGTACCTATGATTTTCCTTTACAGGGGCAGGTATTATTAGGTTGACACAAAATAAAATATATTTTTTAATCACATTCAGTTAGCGGTATTGCACTTTCATGACGGTCCATAAACTACTGAACCTCGACACCGTTTTGCAACATTTTGGGCTCTGCTAAAGGTAAAGTTCGATTTTCGATTAAAATCAGAGGTTGTACCTTGCTCTCTACCTTGCTCTCACTGTCGTCTTTGTACGATTTTTTTTGGAAGAGGTATTGACGATCAAACTCCGAATATCAAACATAAAACGAAATTTACCTCGGTTTATAATTTCACATATCTCTTAAACTGAATTTTTTCATTTTAAATATTTATATATTTCTTTATTTTAACAATTGACTGAATATACGCTTTAACGGCTCGCCATATTTGTAAGAGACCACACAATTTTTCAGTAGAATACTCATCTGTGGAAAGCGGAAATAGAGTACCATTCCTAAAACGAAATTTCTCCAACTCCATGTAAGTTTATTTCAGAAATCTGACAAGAACAAATTACTTTACCTATTGGGCCTATTATTTATTTAGAGCATTTTCTTATGTTAACCTACCGTAATGTTCTTCCAATACAATACTGGATTCCGACGCTGGAATGTCCACGAGTTCTAGAAGTATGGGGATACTGTAGCCTCGCACAACAGCCTGATCCCGGCAGTTAAAAGTCTAAGCGAAAATCAGTTTTGTGCTGTTTTGTAGTGATGTGCGAATCATGAACGATTCGTTCTTTTTGAATGAATCTTTTCAGTGAACTGGGTGTACAGAATCACAACTCTAGAAGATTCGTGTGAATCAGTGAATCGGTTATGCGCAAGAGAATCACAGAGCTTAAGGCCGCTGTGAAGTCGGAATTGAAACTCTTTCATCACCAATGCTTAACACTTGCCAGATGTCACAATCCACTGAGAAACTATAATTACAAAAATTATTCTGGAAGCCAAGATGTTTGCCTCATCTTAGAGGTCTTTATTGAATCTGAAATGTAGCCTATATCCGAGCCGACATGTATCCCTGAACTTCCTATCCAAATCACCCACCGGACCACCCACACAAGCCTTCACGGTGCTTACTGCTTTCTCTAGCACATCTTGAAGGACTCATCCCAAGATCCTCTATCTATGGCCTAGTCCTAAATCAACCCTTACACCTTATGCTTTGGGGGAGGTCCGAGATGATTTGATTGGTATAATTGCAATGGAATATAGTGAGGTACTACATGTAGGAGTTAATTTGGCATTGGGTCTGTAGTAACTTTAGTTTTGACCAGATCACTTTTGTAAGACATAACTACAACATCTATATTGATGTAACTGAGACATCATATGTGCAGTCACTTCAGGAATTCAATATCTTACCTGGATATGATGGCATCAGGTCCTCTCTCAGGGGGATTGCCTCGTTTCCAACCAACTTTCTGTAGATTTCATCCCATTTTTCCCAAAAGGCAAAAGTTCTCCTCGAGGACATGCCAGATAGCCACGCATATTTATTGAAAAAGTCTTACCTCATGAAATAGGGTGGAAAAGACACGAATGCTCCATTTTCTTGCTTTTTGTTTTTTCTTATTATAAGCATTAAAAGCAATTGAAGCTCTTGCCTTTCAAGCAATAACAATGGCATATCACTGACAGCATATCATAGCATATCATTGACAGACATGTTTGCTTTTGCAGCAGATAAGAGACGCATTCCCAAACCTTTGCAGTAGCTAGCTAGCTTGTAAACACACTAGAATTGGTACACAAATTGAACTAACTAATTTAGTCTATATATTTCACTCATTCTAACCAAGTACAATCTACAGGAGTTAGTGGTTGAGTAATAACTACTTATTGAAAGTGAATACATTTTCCTCCTCCACTTTCCTTACCTAAAAGACCGGTATAGTATTAACTAGTCCAAGATGGTTTAGGGTTGGTTCAGTGTCTAAAGAGAGTATGAGGCAAATAAAAGTCAGTGCAAACTGATACATGGACTGACGAGAATGTTTAAATAGGGAATATCTTAGGCGATCAGAACAATTTAGTAAAAAAATATATTGAAAACTTTCTTCTGGTCTTCTGGTCATTCATGATTGTGTTTATGCTAGTAAAAGTTATACATATGGCTCCTTTAAGTACAATTAACTGGGAAATACATATTTAGATACATGACAATCAAGTACAGAACACTTTCAGTTTAATTAAAATCAAGTACACTTTCTAGGGATATATTAAAGTACACTTAAGTTTTAATGACAACCAATCACAATATAAGTTTACAATTTTAGTTATTTACACAAAGTATACTATTTTTGTCAGTCCATTGTAGTAGGATTTTAAATACACTAAAATCAAATGTACTTTTATGAAGAATACTAATGGACAACTTCAAGAGTAATAAAGTACTTTAAGTACTTTTAATAAGTATGTGTACATCTATTAAAAACAGAAATAAATATATATTTTAAATACACTTTAAGTATGTTACATATATACTTAAAGTATTTTATTTATGCTTATAATCTCTACTTAAAACACTTAATAAACCACTTGGGAGGAGTCACCAGTAATAGCAGACCAGTCTAAAGTTTCAGCTAAAGACAGTTTAGAATGTATTGCTTTACATGGAAATTATTTTGTGATCTTATTCTAAGTCACACTTTAAGTTCACTGTTAATTATTTATCAGTTAGATTAATGAACATGGTTAAATAAATGCTTTTCAAGCATGTTTCTATTCTCAGACAGTCATATGGTTCAAGTGTAGGTTTCTGATATATTCTAAATAAATCATTTAACCTTTGAAGTTTTTGATCAGATCTGTTTACAAATTTAAGAGCAGTTACCTGCACACCATCTAAGCCTTTTTCAAAATAAATCATCATTTAAGCCTTTTTCTATGCACTCAGAAAATGGTTCCCCCCGCCCCAACTCACAGAAAAACAGACTTAAAAGCCCACAATCTCATGCATGTATATTATATTACAGTACGGTACAGTTTTAACAATGTATACAATTTGTGGTATTTACAAAAGGATAAGCAAAAATGGTAGATTCTTAGTGAAGAAGAAAACTTACTTGCAAAATGTTTAGACTTTATTTCCTCACCCACTACATTTGCAATTCCCAAATGGTACTCTGTCCCAAAAATTCACACTGAATGATATAGCTAACAGCTGGTCTCAAAGCCCCAAAATCTCATGTATATTCTGCAATAATATTAAATGACAACATACAACAATGTATGTAAACAGTTTCAACAATGTACGTATATAGTAAATGTTTTAAGAACTTTTATACGTGTAATCGTTGGTTTTGTTGGCCCTCATCATCAGTATTCAGCTGGAGAAGCTAACATAAGTTGTTTTCCCAGATGCTGCCTGGTGACATCAGGTTAGTTTGGGTAGGCAGTGCACATCTAAGGGACAAATTACAACACAAGAAATACCCACATCAAGGAATATAATGGTTTGAAACACTATTATTTTTTTAGTGGAAAAGTGGCAATATCTGATATTCTTCACCATGGAAGCAGTCAGATCAAACAAAGACACTGGATTTACTCACCTATTCTTATGGCAAATATTGCCATATTCTACCTGTGAACAACGCAAATATATTGTCCAGTGTAGCTGCCTCCTCGGCCTAAAGCCAGCATCAGCTAAACAAAATGCCCATTCTGTGTTGTCCACATAGTCCTAAATCCTTCTATGTTTTTTTTTTGTTTTTAGGGTGCACTCTGGTCACATGATCACCTGACATTTTTCATCTCAACAATGGAATGCTGCAATTTTGTGATTGCATTGAGCATGTCACATTGTATAATGCATGTGCTGATTTGCACCGTTCAATTGGTAACTTGTTTTTTTAACAAAGAGTCTCGAGATGGAACCATGTTAGAGTTGTCAAGCACCCCATGACACATATTAGCAATAATACAATGCCACCAGTGCATCTAATTTAGGCTTTTATAGATAATTATTATTTTGTAAAGTGATTTTCAGAACAACCTAAACTTTCTTGTTCTGAACGTGTAATGGAAGTGGGATGAGTGTTAAATTGTAACAACCATACAAGCAAGTGCTCAATGATTTTACACCTCTAAAATGTTAGCATGTTGCTAATCTGATCAACCGACCACATCATCAACTATTTCATCAACTGGCTGATAGCTATAACATATGATGTGATTAGCGGATAAAAATGAAACGCTCACTCTGTATAAAACGCCCACTCTGTATTACTGGTGCTGACTGACTGTAACCTACCACACTGTGTCTAGTCTGTGTGTGGCTAAAACAGTTTGTCTGACACCTACCACAGAGTCAATCTCAGCAGGGTTTATAATCCTGGTCAGCTCTCCAAACACTTCAGGACTCATCGGCATTATACTGTCCTGGAGTCTGGATGGATGACTACCGGGAAATAAATAGTTACACAACAGGAGAAAATGCACATTTGAGGTAGGAACAATTTAAAGATACATTACAGAGTTTATGGCTGATTGTGGCCTCTAACAACAATGAAAAATGAAATACTCAACTCAAATCTAGACAAACAGTAAAGGGTTATGTGGCATTTACTGGAAATGTTTTTTTTTTCTTTACACCTTCATTTGACCTTTCATTGACGCCTAATTTAGGCTGTCCATGTTTTCTATTGGTGCATTTATAAAGCAATGAAAGTATATAAAAAAACAGTGGACACTTACACTTCAGACACAGAGATAAGCTCTGTTTTAATGTAGCCAGCCTCTGAACCACTATCTAACTCCATTGGCTCAGCATCTGGAAGGTGAAAGGATATATAAGTCTCAAGGTCATTATTAGAACCAAAACATTACCAGGGGGTCAATATAATGAAGAAAATGTTGTGGCACAACAAAGGGGAAAATGCATCAGTGAGTGAATATGGTGTATAAATAGTTGAGACTGGAACTGAAGTCCTCTACACCATTCATAACAAAATGTAATTTCATTAATTGAACTGCTACTTTTATCTAGGGCAATCTACAGTCATTAGTGATTTTGTACATCTATTTTTACAGTGGAAGGAGAGGAAAGCAGCATGTCAACTGGAAGGATGGATAATTAAAGGGCTCTGATGTAATGCAGTCAAGAGTGGAAATTCAGCTAGGAAACCAAACTCTTCTGGCAGTTGATGGTGGAACCAGCTTCCTATGGAGGCTAGGATATCAGCATCACCATCTTCAAAAAACACCAGAAAACTTGCCTTTTCACAAAGTACTTAAAGTAGTTCCACTGCCACCACCTCCATCTGTTGCCTTTTGTCAGCTTATATGTTTATTTGTATGGTCTTCTTCCCGGCACTGTCCTTTGCCAATAACCAATTACTACTAAACTCTGTTTGTTTCACCTAGCTCTTTTAAAATGTTGCACTTCCTGTAAATCACTCTAGATGTGAATGTCTGCTAAATGACTAAAATGTCAAATGTAAAATTTCTTACAATAACTGCCATAGGACCTTTAGTAATCACAGAGAGTCAGGTCACCGTTTAACGTCATATCTGAGAGACAGAACCCTTTACAGGGCAATGTACCTTCAGTGCCCTGTGGAATTGGGATTGTGTCTCAATACCAGGGGGAATGCCCTCTACAGGCCCTCTAATTTTATTTTGCTACATCATTTATAATTTAGCAGAAGATCCATTACAGAGCAACATAAACATCCAGCAGTGCCTGGTCTCTCATCCAGGGACCCATCACAACCAAGACTGCTAGCATTTGAGTAGTATAGTAGAGTGTTAGTTACCTTCTATGGGGTGGCTCTAGTAGGGTGTTAGTTACCTTCTGTTGGGTGGCTGTAGGAAGGTGTTAGTTACCTTCTGTAGGCGGCTGTAGTAGTGTGTTAGTTACCTTCTGTGGGGTGGCTGTAGTAGTGTGTTAGTTACCTTTTGTGGGGTGGCTGTAGTAGGGTGTTAGTTACCTTTTGTGGAGTGGCTGTAGTAGGTGTTAGTTACCTTCTGTGGGGTGGTTGTAGTAGGGTGTTAGTTACCTTCTGTGGGGTGGTTGTAGTAGTGTGTTAGTTACCTTTTGTGGGGTGGTTGTAGTAGTGTGTTAGTTACCTTTTGTGGGGTGGTTGAAGTAGAGTGTTAGTTACCTTCTATGGGGTGGCTCTAGTATGGTGTTAGTTACCTTCTGTTGGGTGGCTGTAGTAGGGTGTTAGTTACCTTTTGTGGGGTGGCTGTAGTAGGGTGTTAGTTATCTTCTATGGGGTGGTTGTAGTAGGGTGTTAGTTACCTTCTGTGGGGTGGTTGTAGTAGGGTGTTAGTTACCTTCTATGGGGTGGTTGTAGTAGGGTGTTAGTTACCTTCTGTGGGGTGGCTGTAGTTGGGTGTTAGTTACCTTCTGTAGGGTGGCTGTAGTTGGGTGTTAGTTACCTTCTGTGGGGTGGCTGTAGTATTGTTGGAAGGCTCTGTCTTTGGGGATGTTGGGGTAGAGGTACAGCAGAGGGTTTTCTGGGATGTTCTCAGCAGCCATCACCTTGTAGTTTCGAAGGATGTCAGGGAAAGAGACAGCAACTAGCTCTTTCTTAGTGTAGGGCTCAACCGAGTGGAAATGGATGCCTGTATGTTCATAGAAAAACTGTAATTAACATTCCAACACAGATTGTTATAAAATAATCTCATAGTCTGTCATTCAATATATTTTCTAATTGTTTTAGTCTAGTTTAGCTACAAACCACCAGACACAGACTAACATACCATTATTGGAGCGCTCCATCCAGGTAAAGGTAATGGCTCCCTTCTGGCTACTTTCGCTGAAGCGCAGCAGGAAAGTGCCAGGCTCCTTGTCCTTCAGCAGGGCCTTTACTCTGCCCTTACTGACGAAGCCCATGATTAACCTGTGTCCCAGAGAGATTTAGTGTATTATAACACAATTAAGTAGCTTTTTACAAATGTAATTGCAGATCTGGGCTTCACAGAGACCGACTGAAATAATGTGTGTTGGTGAGGTGGTCAGGCATTATAGGGTTCTACCGGGGCAATGATGACTGAAAACTCTTACCCATCATTCCAGAGAAACAGCAGGTGTTTCTTGATCAGCTCCAGGATTCCCTCGATCCACAGCCAGAAGGGAAGGATCTTCTCGTTCACATTCTGCTCAAATGAAGAAACACTCAATACCCAGTTGATAAACACAAAGGGGCTGGTTAAAAAACCAAACATACATTATGATGCTCACCTTGCAGAACTTGGTCCAGGGGATGAGCCCATCAGGGTTTCCTTCTGCTTCTTGACCTGTCAGAGGAATGTCCTGGTATTATTGATTCATGTTACTGGAATTACATTAGCTTACACTCTTATGAGCATTATGTGACAGGTGTCATAAGCTGTTTCTGAATGTTTTAGTATGGTCAGTAGATCAAAGCAAACTGTGCAATTTTACATACACACCTAAATACCATATATGGGATTGCTGTGGTAAAAAACATTGGTAAGAACTTGCCTCTTAGACTCACCCAGGAGCTTATCTCCCAGCATCCTCAGCTGCTCATCGTTGAGGCCTCGCTTGGTTACGGAGGAGAACTGCCAGCTCAGCACCTCTGACAACTGGCCCCAGGTGACCGGAGGAGGGTTCAGGAAGAATAACAGATTCTGGGGAGAGAGAAGGATGGAGAGGTTTAGCTGATCATTCTGGGGAGACAGAGAAATAAAGAGCGTTAGCTGATCATTTGGTGCAGACGAGTCAGTGCTGGGTTGAAACAAAGACCTGGAGACCAGGGGTTGGAGTCATTTAAGAGAACCACAGTTAGATCTCTGAGGGAACAATCTGAATAACTTCAGGAAGAGCTGTGCACCTGCATATTTTAAGTGAGGTTTTCAAATGAGGAGGTTTGGATAGGGTGGTTGTAGCCTACCTTGGGTTCACGTGTCAGCATGTTATACCACATCACAGAGGCCCAGGCACTGGGCAGTTGGGAAATGTGGGAGATGACCACAATGGGAAGGGACATTGTCTAGACACACACACACATGTCAGACACGAAAAGTAAAATCAGTTAGGTTCCTCAGTGTGTATGATAAATATGCAATGCCATTGCTTTATACTGTGTTTTTTTAACGTTGTTCAGATTATTTATTGTTGTGCTCACCTCTAGTTGGACTTTGAGTCCGGGCTGAGAAAGCTGTGTCTCAAAGCTGATGGAGTGGAGCTCCTCAGTCACTATGAGGGGAGCCTGAGAGGACAGACTTATATCAATTTGACAACAGAACATGTATCGCTGTGACATTACATGAGTATCATAGATCACACAGATCTTGGACATAATTTTTACCTCATTTGACCGGTTCCCAGTAACTCTCTGTTCCCTTAGTTGCTGGGGAATAAATAATTACATTGAATTAGATCATCAAAGAACAATAAGAAAAGGAAAACAAATTCTCACTTCAATATTAACTGTTTTGAACTGTACATGATATATTGTTACAGCTATTGTTTGGGAGATTCAAAACCTGACCCCAAGGCAAGACTGCAAACGTCCACCAACTGTCAAAAAGCTCTTTCAGTGGCTAGGGTAAATATAATATGAAGAGTATGTGATATTGTTACAATTAACGCACAGTTGCCTGTTCATACCAGGTGTCTGAATTCTGCTGCTAAGCTTCCACTGGACTCCTCCATGTTCATAACCTTGGTGTTGGTCCCCAAGATGTTAAATTTACGGAACCTGGAAAATGATGTAATTCAGAGTAAATGTAACCACTACTACTAGGCTAGATTAGGTTTAACTAAAAAACTGACCAATACCAAAAAATAGCATACCATTTCCCTGTGTTTCTCTCAGAGACATCCCTAAAGAAAGACAAAACATTAGTCACTAAACCCTTCAATATTGCAATTGAGAGACTATATTAATGTAATGTAATTAAGGTCAAACAGGTAAGTTGTTAAAGCACAATCCTCAATGTCAACTACAATGTACCCAAAATAATTTTTGTAAGTTATGACTAATTTCCCATAGCCAAATGTTAACATGTGCGTGTTTGCATATTGCTTCAGTATGTATTTATCATTCTTACTTACTTATCAAACACTGATTTGACTTTGAGCTGGTAGTTGAACTCCTGGAGCTTCACCAGGAGCCTAGAGACAGTATTGCATAGAACAATTATAATTAAGCCAGCACTAAATGTATCACAATTCTTGCCAAATTACTATCATGAATGGATGAGTGTTGAGGCATCAGATGGATGAGTGTTGAGGCATCAAGGATGATCAAAATATCCTCTTCCAGAAATATCTTCTTCTGCTCACTACTAGTAATAGAAAATTGAACATTGCATCTGTACTGTTAAACTTTAGCACCCCACCTGATTTTGACCGTGAACTGCACACCTGTCTTCAGGACCAGAGGTCGTTGGGGATGAGTGGGCATACAGGGCTGTCTCTCCACCACAAAAGAACTAAAAGACAGACACATTCTGTCAATCATTAAACGGTAATCTCACTCCTACGTTAATTCCATTTCTTCTGGGAACTAATTTATGTCTTGTAGGATGTTTTTAATTTTTTACACTTTGTTCAATGCTCTGATACAAAGCAAATTACAGTATAGAGAGCATACATGCTTAAGATGTAAACCCTACAAGCAGGGCCATGGCCCCCTGAAAAGATAAATGCCTGTGCCCCCTCACTTATAGACAACATTAACATTACTATGATCAGTGGGCCCTGACACGCCATGGGCCCCGTGAATCATATCCACCTTTCCCCAAGTTAGCTACGGCCCTGCAAGTACATTGGCACAGGTGACAGAGCAGGTCTTACTTGACAATGAGCTTCTTAAACAAGGTGAGAGCACGTTCCTCCAGAGTGCTTCTAAACTGAGTGATGGGGTCGTTTTCATATGTATACTTCTGTTCCAGCTCCTGAAGCTTCTTCAGCTGCTGGCGGACCTGCTGTAATCCCTCTGCCACTGCAGTGAACCTTCAAACACACATACACAAGGTTAATGGTTAGGCTTGAAAGTATCTGAACATGGTCTGGGGTAGGGGTAGATTTTGGGTTAGATGCAGCAGCTGGTTAAGGACAGGACACAAGGCTAACCAGATTTGTAGCTGATCTAGGCAGGCGTTAGGTGGACCACCAATACAGGCGATCTGCTGTCGGCGCTTCAACTCAGGCATCTCCTCGAGCACTAGGGTGTCCTGGATCTCCCTAGCCAAGCTCAGGATGTCTGCAATCTGATGCACTACCCTCTTCAGGTCAGGAGAAAAAAAAAACAAGAAAAATGTTTGTAGCTTATCAGTCGCTCAGATCCTGACCGACTTGCACTACAGCATTCATCTTAAGATAGGTGGGACAATCACAGAACCCAGTAGTATTATGTATACTTTACTCAACACCACTAGCCACCATACAGAGTAGAGAATAGCATGTACATGCACACATACCTCTCTGGTATCTTTGACTTTGCCGAAAAGCTCCCTGATTATCATCTCATCCCAGATCTCTTCCTGTTCTGGTAGTGACTGTGCTATCACATTCCCTTCTTGTTCTACTGACAAGTATATAGAGTCACAAATGATGAAGACTTAGGCCTTCAAAATACAGTAGTAAAGAAAGATCTGTAATTTCCCAGCACACCTAGGCTCCGTCATCTGGTAACTAATTTTTTGTACATTAGGATTAAGCAATGTTTTACAGCGCATTCACATTGGACAAAAAGATCTGTGACCAATGTTGTCTTGTGTTCCAGTCTATGGAAAGAGACTAGGAGATACAATACCTCGTCTCTGCAGGGTCTTCTTAAAGTCGGGTTTATCTTGAATGTCCTCAAGTGTCTTCATCACCTGCTCTGCATTCTGAAGAGAAAGAAAGTGATACCAATTTGGTTTACGGACCTTATTAATATTTCTTTAAAAACATACTTTCTTCAACCACCCCAGATGGTTTAACAGGCAACTTGTCGTACAGAATGACATGAAAATTGCCAAAATCATATGAGCTTATATGACAATAAAACCACATATCACATGGTTTTGTCTTAATGAACGTACCTCAATTTGATTTCTCAGGTTTTTAACGTTGTTGTCCAGCTCCTTTTGTTTCTTGAACACTACCTTATTTGGTGTAGAGTCCATGTCCTCCTTAGAAAAATAGTTGCAGACAATATGATGATTTAACTCTCCATTCACAGTGTCACAGAAATGCTACTTCTACTGCAACAATGACTGAACATAAAATAATATTCAAAACAACAGTTACAAAAAGCATTTAGCAAAAGACAAGATCAACGTCTCACCACATTTTTGATGATTGATGCCAGGATTTTCTTTTCCTCTTTTAGACAGTTACAGATAATCATGGCCATTTTTAAAGGGTTTTCCTGGAATTGCTCCTGGATAGACAGTTTAAAACATTTTTGAAAATATGTTTTTTCTTCCAAGGACCACGGTTCTTTACACATACTGTCTTAGTATTACACAGGCACTTTCACTTTAGACACAATAAGGATAATTTATCTTGGCTGGTCCAAATCTGAAATTAAATCCAAATTAGTATTTTCGTATATTTTTTCACTTGAATTTGGTCTGATCTTTTCATGGGTTCTATTAATAGCATACCATGTGAAGAAATGAATGCCCCTCAAATCAATTAAATGCAACGAAAGTTAGTATTAGGGTACAGGTGTTTGAGTGTTGTTTTGATGTAATATACTCTCTCTTCCCCTATTTCTCCCAATCCGTCTCATTGATTTGGATTGTGGACATAAGGTCATGAACGTGTTCTCTGCCTACCTCTCTGACTCATGCCTAGATAATTGCTTTGTTCATTAGGTACTATCTTGTAATGTAATATTTAACAACAGTTAATGTTTGAATCTACAATGTTAAGTAAATCTATTTGAATCATAAGACCATTCTGGGGAGGAGGGAGGGCCGAAATCCCCCCATGTTGGTTGCTAGGAGCAGCTCTTATACCATCTCCACCCTGCTTGCTGCTCTCTGTTGTCCCTATTTCTACAATGACTATTGCTCTCTCGCATTAGTTTAACAGATTTACTACCACATGCTTTATTTTTTTTTGAACATGAAGGATATCGCATTTGGCAAATAAGGGAACAGACCATTTGACCATTTGAAAACTGTGCACTTGTGGGTGTGGGGACACTTACACTTTGTCCTTGATGCTGATTGGCCACACGATCAGATATCTCGAAAGCATTCTTTGAAAACAACTTCTGACAAAATAAGCAAATCGTCTTACCTGCAGCTTTCGTTTAATCCTGCGAATATTGAGTTGCAACAGTAAATTGTTCTCCAAGGCGAAACGGCTGTACTGGTCATCCAACTGTGCCAGGAGGTCATGGAAACGGACTGTTGCCAGGGAATCGCTGGTAGCCACCATCTCCCTGCAGAGGTCAACCAAAACAGATTCAGTGAAACCTTTTTTATCAAATATAAAAAACTACTATCTCATCTACATAAGTATTCAGACCCTTTATTGAGTACTTTGTAGAAACAACTAAGACAGCATGTGATCACAGCTTTGAGTCTTCTTGTGTGTGCCTATACAAGCTTTGCACACCTGGATTTGGGCAGTCTCTCCCATTCTTTCTAGCAGATCCTCTCAAGCTCTGTCAGACTGGATGGGGAGCATTGTTGAACTGCAATCTACAGGTCTCCCCACAGATGTTAAAAGGGGTTTAAGTCCATTCTTTGGCTGGGCCACTGAAGAATATTCACAAACCTTTCCTGAAGCCACTCCAGAGTTCTATTCATTTTATGTTTGCTCCCGTTTATCCTTCCCTCAATCCTGACCAGTCTCCCAGTCCCTGCCGATGAGAAGCATCCCCATAGCATGGTGCTCCCAACACAATGCTTCACTGTAGGGATGTTATTAGACAGGCAGAGAATGGTACCTTGTTTTCATCAGACATAACACATGGCATAAGCCTAATAGCTCCATTTTGGTCTGATCACACCTGATAAAGTTTTTCCTAATGTTTCTTCAGACAACATTTACTCAGGACTTGCTTCCATCTAGCCACTCTGCCATAATGGCCTGATTGATGGAGAGCTGCATAGACAGATGACATGGTGCAAAATCTTTTGTAAGATGTAAAATCTTTTGTGACAGTAGTGAAAGACAGGAGACAGAGGAGACTTTTTCTGACAGTGCAGTGGGACAGATTACAACATATGCTGCAGGTTTAGATGTGCACAGGAGTCATCTGCTTGGACAGCTGAACCAATTTTTTGCCACCAAATCAATTAATTCTGAGTTGAAAATCCACCATGACCTTGATAAATCTGTTATATTTACTTTCTGTTTTTCTATTAAAGGAGTTGGCACTCCCTTTCCCAGCAAATATCTTCATGGCTAGATGAATTAGCAAGCCATCCCACATCACATTGAATCATGCAATGATTTCACCACAGTCATCAAACCCATCTAAACACTCTGAATGTACAACAAACTATAGACACCTCGACAGTCTGTCCCTCACTGCTGATTACTGACCAATCATGGCTCTCGATCCAAGCACTTAGGTACTGGCGGATCTCCATAGGGAAAGTATCATCATACAGCTGGTCCACCTGCTCCAGGCACCAGGAGTCCAACTGTTGCAGCTGTTTCCACTGGGCCATCTACGAAACAGGGAAAAGGAAATGGCAGTTAGTGTTTTCCTTTCCAACAGCACTGCAGCATATAGAGGTTAGAAGACAACCAGTTATAAAAATAATATTTTAACAAGCAAAGCATGGGCCACGAAGAAAAGCAGAGGTTTATTTATTGTCAAAGCAAAGAAACCCAAATTGTTCTCATGAGCTCAGACAGCTTCACCAGCTCAGAGGAGTTTCCTTCAGGTTCTTCAGCTGCTCCAGCTATATGGCGTTGTCTACGAAAACAGACATGAGCAGGTTTTTTTTTTTAGGATGTTAGGATGTTAGAATAATGTTAGGCTCTATCAGGTCTTGTGCCAGTTATTAGTCTGCAATGTTATCTTTTGCTAAACCTGTGCTTCATTCCGCTATGATCAAATCACTGATATGAATAACTACCACAGCCATGCGAAGAGATATAGAGTCACTTTTAAAATGATTGTGACCTTTGATGAAGATGTAAAAGACTGTAAAATGAATTAATGGCTTCATTGTATCCCAAGAAGTATTTTTATTGTTGGGTGTCATTAGGCTTAAATGCAAGTGTATACCTAACAAGAGGCTGTTGCTTAGCATGTTTCAGTAGCAGTCACTTGATAGTAGACTCTGCCAACCATCCATGGATTGACTGAAATAGTCATGATATCATTCTGCAAGAGAGGCCTAGGCAAAATTCATAGTAAACATTCAAGTCAAGGTCAATAAATGTTTGGATAATGTTTAATTCCTTTTAAATGACTGGATTCTGTGATTTTCAACGACACAGATTTTTTAGGGCCCTACTACAGCTACGATCACTACACTCTGCTCTCCAAAAGCGAGCCACGTCCCCAAGCTTCGAATAGCCTCGGGCCAATACATCCAACAGTCTCAGGCATGGTGCGAATTAGTGAGATGGGACTTGTAACATCTCATGCAGGGCCGGGCACAGACCTTTCGAGGGACATGGGCCAAAATGACAAAGAAGGGCTCCTTGGATATATGCCGGCAGCAGAATGGACATTAAGTGCCATGTGCCCAATAGCTTCCTTATGACGGTCAGCTTCCTCGTTGTGCATTGCGCAGACGGATGAGAGACGCATTCCCGTCTGAGCGAATGACCCTTGTCACGCAGACAGAATGTGGGCATCATTAACTCATGGGCAAAAAGGGCACTTGTTGAGTCTGGTGTGTGGGGGGGCAGTAGGGGTGTTGTGATATACCGGTATTGACGAT